>JALPQI010011903.1:0-37713 GCA_025490895.1 Thaumatotibia leucotreta
GAAGACCATAGACCTCCGTCCCTCCTCTTCACAGGTATCATTACCAGCTTAAAAACAGCCCACGGTGTATATATTTTTCGTGTTTTTACAGGAATAATAATTGTCGCTGTCACTGTCATTTCAATTGACTTTTCCTCGATAACATCGCATTCTCCTCTTGATTTAACTTAAGAGATTGTTGTTATGGAAATTCACTCGATTTCAAAATTTGATAGTCCTTTTCACTTGTGTACATGTTGACTAGAACGAAAGGGACAAACAATACTTAGCAGCTTGCTAAGTTAGCTGTAGTGTAGCCCCAACTTGTTCAGTCCTGTAAAACCGCAACCTAATTGAAACTTGCTCCCATTCCTAATAAGGAACCTATTAATAGTTAACCTAAATTAAAGCCATAAACTTTGGGTTAGATTACTGTAATTCCAGCTTCCTGGGACACCCACGAACATTACCTTGACCCGCAGCCTTACATGGTTATCCCCTCTTTACTTAATGCATATGATTTACGTTTCACAAATAAATACATTCAGTTTTACCTCAGACTTCGTTGTATCATTTACTACGTCAAAACACATCTCAAGTAGACGGTTATGAATAAGGGGTCTATCTTAAACCACGCATTGTCCTGGGTTTTGCGGCCTCCGTTATCACGTTTCTCAGCGGAAATCTGTTAAAAAAAAGTTTGTTGAAAGAGGTTGACGGTATGGTCATTATTGATAGCGGCCGTCAACTCAATAGGGGAGTGGAACACTAGTAACACTACACTGACCTCTACTTTAATTTAAAATGTTATGAATGTTATGATGTATTCTGGTTGCCAAGAAAAACAGCGCCATGGCTAAAACTTTAGCTAGCGGCATATACTGAGTGGCATCCATTTCGGTGCTGTTTTTAGGTTAAGATGTATTCTAATATCAGTTTACCTTTTACACCAAATAAAAACAAAATAGTAGATTACATGCCAAGGTCGTTTAAGTGCGAAATTTCTCGAATGGCGTGTGACAAACATGTTATCCGAGGCATTCCCATTTAACGGTCGAGGTGTGTATATTATTTTTCATCACACCTGTTCCGTAAGTGCGCCAATACGCTGCGGTGATGCGCGCCGTAGGTGCGTCATGACGTCCTAGTATGCCGTTAAGGATTTTCATACAACATTACGTCGCACTAGCGCGGTCCGGCGCACGCCGCGCGCCGCGCCGAGATTTCTTTTATGAAAATGATGAAATTAAGTCATCCCTGATTTAGACCATTTTAGAGTAGTTTTGTGAAAATATATTGTTTTATTTACTTTTTTGCATCACAGGTGTGATGAAAAACATTGTGTGTACCACGGGCGGTACAAGAATTATGAACTCGTGTGAAGTAAAGCCCGCGCCTTCGGCTTGGGCTTTACTTTCACACTCGTTCGCAAATTCTTACTTACCGCCCTAAATACACAATGTACTATTTCCGCTCAACGGAGCCGGCAGGCGGCAACTTAGTTTAGCGGAGATTCTATTTTATTCTACTTTCCTCGTTGCAGACAAGTGATAATCGTCCTAACCCAGCTAGAAGGCAGCGGCGGCTTCAGCATCGCACACCGCCTCACGCACCGCCTCGCAGCCGGTGCGCGGCTGCAAGACTGGGCGCCCGACGACGCCTCGCCGCGCCACCGGCCGCCGCTGCCCCCGCCGGCTGCACGGCCTGCACGCGCCCCGGCTCATCACGTGAGTGTAGTGTTCCAGCTGGCAGCGGCGCCTGCAACACTGGGCGCCGGACGACGCCTCGCCGCGCCACCGGCCGCCGCTGCCCCGCCGGCTGCACGGCCTGCACGCGCCCCGGCTCATCACGTGAGTGTAGTGTTCCAGCTGGCAGCGGCGCCTGAAACACTGGGCGCCCGACGACGCCTCGCCGCGCCACCGGCCGCCGCTGCCCCGCCGGCTGCACGGCCTGCACACGCCCCGGCTCATCACGTGAGTGTAGTGTTCCAGCTGGCAGCGGCGCCTGCAACACTGGGCGCCCGACGACGCCTCGCCGCGCCACCGGCCGCCGCTGCCCCGCCGGCTGCACGGCCTGCACGCGCCCCGGCTCATCACGTGAGTGTAGTGTTCCAGCTGGCAGCGGCGCCTGCAACACTGGGCGCCCGACGACGCCTCGCCGCGCCACCGGCCGCCGCTGCCCCGCCGGCTGCACGGCCTGCACGCGCCCCGGCTCATCACGTGAGTGTAGTGTTCCAGCTGGCAGCGGCGCCTGCAACACTGGGCGCCCGACGACGCCTCGCCGCGCCACCGGCCGCCGCTGCCCCGCCGGCTGCACGGCCTGCACGCGCCCCGGCTCATCACGTGAGTGTAGTGTTCCAGCTGGCAGCGGCGCCTGCAACACTGGGCGCCCGACGACGCCTCGCCGCGCCACCGGCCGCCGCTGCCCCGCCGGCTGCACGGCCTGCACGCGCCCCGGCTCATCACGTGAGTGTAGTGTTCCAGCTGGCAGCGGCGGGGTCAGCATCGCCTCACGGCTGCAGGACTGGGCGCCGGATGACGCCGAGCCGCGCCACCGGCCGCCGCTGCCCCGCCGGCTGCACGGCCTGCACGCGCCCCGGCTCATCACGTGAGTGTAGTGTTCCAGCTGGCAGCGGCGCCTGCAACACTGGGCGCCCGACGACGCCTCGCCGCGCCACCGGCCGCCGCTGCCCCGCCGGCTGCACGGCCTGCACACGCCCCGGCTCATCACGTGAGTGTAGTGTTCCAGCTGGCAGCGGCGCCTGCAACACTGGGCGCCCGACGACGCCTCGCCGCGCCACCGGCCGCCGCTGCCCCGCCGGCTGCACGGCCTGCACGCGCCCCGGCTCATCACGTGAGTGTAGTGTTCCAGCTGGCCGCGGCGCCTGCAACACTGGGCGCCCGACGACGCCTCGCCGCGCCACCGGCCGCCGCTGCCCCGCCGGCTGCACGGCCTGCACGCGCCCCGGCTCATCACGTGAGTGTAGTGTTCCAGCTGGCAGCGGGGTCAGCATCGCCTCACGCCTGCAGGACTGGGTGCTTAGCCAAGATGCCAATCGCTAGCGCTTAGTAGCGTAACGTAGTTTTCCCTCTCTGTCATTCTTTCATATTAGTGCGACAAAGACAGTTAGCTGCGATTAACGATGAAGCGCTAGCGATTGGCAACTTGGCTAAGCACCCTGGGCGCCCGACGACGCCGAGCCGCGCCGTGATTGTACACGAACTCTTTCGATCCTGATAGGAGAAAAGCTGCGACCATATATAACATGGACGTCTAACGCCAGCTCGAAAATGCCCCCAAAATCAATTTATTATTTATTTATTGGAAAACCAACAGCACATTAAACATTCTTAGGCAACAACATTTGTAAACAAGAGGCCAATTAAAGGTTCTCACAAATAGAAACTAAATAAAAATTAACTTCACTAAAAGTACAAATTCTGCGTAGGCTAGGCAAGTACACACAAAGAAAAATATAAAATAAAAAACAGTAAAAAGAAAAAAAAAGGGACAAGCTCACTCAAAGAATTTAAGCGTCAGATTACGGCGTAAAGACTGAGTATTTATATTAAACACATCAATGTCGTGCTCTCTAGACAGCATGTTAAGCGTTCTACCTAAACTAATTGTTCAATTGTGCCAAGATAGGCAGGATATAGCGCTTTTCTTAACACCGCGCATATTTCTGCGCAACACCTTTGACAAATGTTTATAGAATATAGCCAATAAAAAGTTTGATGGACCAATCACAACTATTTTTAAATGGCGGTTTAAGTTTTTATAGGTTGACATTGAAATTCATTGCCGTGATGTAGTAAAGAAGGGGTGAAATTTGTCAACTAAAATTCAGGACTGTTTTTGAAAGGCAATTTACTATGGCGTGCGACTTCCATGTTTTATTTGTTCGTAGGAGAAAAGTTTTATGCTAAAGTTTTTTTTCTATTCCGTTAACTCTTTTTCATATATCTTGAATGGGAGTAAAGGAATGGAAAATTCGAATAATGTATGTAAATTTTAGATCCATTAGAAATCATATTAAATATACCTATCTTCTTCTTCTTCTCAGCATATTTTACTCCACTGCAAGATGTATGCCTCTTGCAATTTTTTCCACCTCTTACGGTTTGCGGTGTCTCTCTTCCATGTCGACCCTGCCGTCTTTTATGCCGACCATCTGGCAGCTGGCCTGCCTACGCATCGGCTTCCCATTCTTGGCCACAAGAGGGCTCTAGTCGCCCACCACCCATCATCATTTCGGCACACATGTCCCGCCCATCTCCATTTCAGACTGGCTACTCGTTCAATGATGTCTGTAACTCTCGTGCTTTGCCTGATCTCCGCGTTCCGCACTCTATGGGCGATTGTGCACCACAATGAATTTTACTGTCCGGCAGACCGAGTTTTCATGGTCCGATATGGCATGAAATAAACGCATGATTGGCTTGTGCACTTGTCCGTCTTTTTACTCGGAGGTGCGGCATAGTAGCATGAAAAAAACGGATGATTGGCTTGTAAAATCGGACTATCGGGGACGGTAAAAGTCAGTGCAATTCCGGACGCAGTGCACAAGCATTAACACGTTTTTCATAGCTGTCATTTCGGACCGGAAAAATACTGTCCGGAATGGGGAAAAGTAAAATGTCGGACGGTAAAATTACGCATAGTGCACAAGCTACTGTATACATTTAATGGCGTGGCATATCGGACCGTAAAAAACCGGACTACCGGACGGTAAAAGTCAGTGTAGTGCACAAACGCCCTATCTCTTTAGAGAGATCCCGAGCATTGAGCATTCCATCGCCCTTTGTGCGACTTTCAGCCGTTTCGCTCTATCGATGGTTAGCGTCTACGTCTCGCAAGCGTAAGTCAATACTGGAAGGACACATTCATTATACACCCGCATTCATTGCATTATATTAAATATACCTATGTTACAAAGAAAACTGGCCCAAGTGACAATAGTTCTCCAGTTGGAAGGCAGTGGCGGGTTCAGCCGCGCACTGCCTCATCACTTAAGCCTCGTCACGTGATAAACACGCAGCATAATCTAATCGTGCGTCGCGCGTCGCGCTCTTTTCGCTATGTATGCGCTAAATGTGCGTGTGGGCTGTATTATTATTTCTATTAATGAAACTCCAGGTTTAGTCTAGTTGTAATTAAATTTACTATAATGTATGTTGTATAACCTGTAATTTTTATGTATCTTAGAAATCTGCAACTATAGCCGGCGGTCTTGCTGGGCCAATAATGGTAGCGAGAGGGATCGATTTTGCACTTAGACGCGAGTCGCGCGGATTTGCATTAACCATTTATTTACCGAATTATTTTGTCGAATATTTGGTTCGTTAAGATTTGAACCGAATGTTCGGTCGAGTATTCGTATTCAGTAAAGTCTAAATTCGACAATGAATGAGTAATTTTTTTACAGGTAAAAAGCGTTTGAGCTGGTTACGAGCATGAAGAGAAACAGTTCTAAGATCACCAAGGGACTTAATACTCTTATTTATCGTCCAATCGTGTTGAAACATTGATATTATATACACGCAATGCCCTATTAATATGAATCTGTGTCAATCAGTAAAAACAATCGCCGTTTACATTTTTTTTGGTTTTGACCCGATCTTTTTAATGATACTTATATTACTTATAATCTGAAAGATATTTATGTACTACATTGAAACAGTCCTGATTTTTTTGTGATTTCCTCGGATCTTAATGTAAGTAGCAATTATTTAAGAGTCTTAACTTGACTAATCTGCCAGGACACTTTAACCGTCATACACAAGGTAAAATGTTGTACTAATATGACGTAATAATACATATTTGTAACCTTGAAGGTTACAGGGTTTTTCTGACATTTTTATGCTTCGTTAGATGCCGCTTATCTCTTACGTACATAAAACGTACGAAATTATAATCAACCTATTTATAGTGACACAATTTGTTCTGTTGTTTATATAATTATACAGGGTGTGGCCTGTAACAGGAGCAAAAAATCAAATGGAAGACTCCTCTGACTGCCTCTAGTTATTCGCAAAAGGTCCCAGTGTTTTAAAGTTATCCATTAAGGAGAAACAGTATGTTAAAGTTACGACCTATGAGTGATGTATCTAGGTATCACAACATTGTACCTTATTAATGATTAAACATATTGGTAGTTCAGTGGACATAAAACTAAATGAACTAAAAAGTTTTTTTGAACTCATGGTTTTTTAACTGGTTTAGCAAAAAAAAATTTTTTTTTTTTGTATTACACCGATTTAACTTTTTTGGTATAAGTCGACTGCAGTAAAACTACATAAAAAAAGGAAAAAAAATTTTTTTTTTGCAATTTTTTTTTTTTTCTAAGTTTTAACTATTAAATTATGACTATTTATTGGGTTATTAGTGTACCGTTTCATTTTTTGCTCCTATTACAGGCCACACCCTGTATGTATAGAGGTCCTAACCGATGATGTCGACGCAAGACGCCTTACATAAAATCCTTTAAGAACAATGCAATGAAAAATTATACTAAACTCGTAAATGTAACGTATTCGCTTATGCATAGTTTGAAGATTGGAACACTTGAAACGAAACTCAATTGCGTTTGAAAATCGTACAACGGTTAATCTTCAAACTGTGTAAGAAATAAAGACATAAAAAACACAAATAAAACATAGTTTCCCACTGAATCGCGCAAATACCGAACGCACTTAGCCTACTATTGGCCGAACTAAGACGTATTTATAATGTATGCTTAAATATAGTACATATAGGTATAGTTAGTTTGATCATTATTGTATAAATGACATCCTGTAATGAATCATTAAGTATATAAATATAGTCGATGTATGCAATTTTAATAAATAACCGAAATAACCGAAATAGCTCTCCGAATCGCTAAACTGAAGTGGCAGTGGGCGGGGCACATTGCGCGTAGAACCGATGGCCGTTGGGGCGAGAAGGTTCTTGAGTGGCGGCCACGTACCGGAAGACGTAGCGTGGGTAGGCCCCCCACAAGGTGGACCGATGACCTGGTGAAGGTCGCAGGAGTCCGCTGGATGCGGGTGGCGCAGGACCGGTCATTGTGGCAATCTTTGGGGGAGGCCTATGTTCAGCAGTGGACGTCTTTCGGCTGATGTGATGATGATGATGATGATGATGATGCAATTTTATTAAACACATTATTTTTGGTATTTTTTCTAACGTGTATCGGCTCGGTGAATGTTTCTGAAGTATCTCCAAATATTATACAAAGCGCACTACGGATACAGAATAAAGCAGATATATTTATATCCGTACCTACCATAAACCAGTATAATAAAAACGTAACAGTGTAAAACGTTTTTATTAGCACCTGATTGTACATGTGACAATTGTAATTTCCACACTGAACTATACTTTTTATACTGTATGACGATGACAAGATTTGTAGAAAATAAATACTATGACGAATGTTCAGATATTTTATGAACACAGACCGCGTCGATATATTTTTATTTGAGCGCCAGTAGATTATACTGGGTAATTTAATTTCAGAATTGGTATTAAGATATAGCAATTGTGACAAACATAATAAGTTGATTCACGAGTATTTTCAATTTGTTACAGATGTGATGTATAAATCACGTTATATTTAATTAAGTTTGCCGCTGAATCCTATTTTTAAAAAGAAAACTATTTTTGTTTCTTAGTTATAGAAAAACTTTTACGTAATAAAAATGTGTTATAAAACGTCGATGAAAAGCTGGTTTATATTTTTATATCGATCAGGTTTTTCCATCGAAATCAATAAAACGACTTGTAAACTTTGTTACTAAAACAAAAGAAAGGTAAACAATTGGCGGTATTATTGCTAAGAAGCAATTTCTTCCAGTCAAGTTTGAAAATCCGTGTGTTTTAATAGCCCTTTTTTTGCGTAATGATAATGTAGGTATTCACGCTTTTTATCGGAGCTTTATACATCGATTGTGTCATAATTATAACCAAAACTCATTAATGCTTGTTACATATTGTCATTTTGTTGATATCCACCGATATTGTAAGAAAATTTGTAACAAATTATATGTAAATAAATAGTTTTACTGCATAAACTAATGTAAAATGTAAGGTATATTATTGAATTTAAATTAGATACAATCATGTGTGCAATCACCTGAAAAGACAATTTTCTCAATGTTTTAAAGTTCGTTTTTTGAAAACGTGTGTTTTCATTCCAGTAATACTCATAGTTTTAGTTGGCGTAAGTGTTAATTTGTGATTATCAAGTGATAATTTTTTCTTGCCATTATGTTTGACAACGATAATATTGTTTTTATATATTTATGGCCTACATGCAATCTGTGCAATATATTTAAGTATAAAATGAAATTTAATCTATGGAAAGTCACTAACACATTTTTTTGTGACAGACATGACAGCTCTCTTAACATTTTTTTTTGTAATAGACTAATGTGATAAACGTATTTTTATTTATTTAAACCCGGGTACATTATTGATATTAAATTGACGACAGTCCGTAATTGGGTTATTATTCGGGCGTTTCAGTCGACGTATTACTTCGTGGTCAATTTTTTATACAACGCTCGAAAAATGACACAATTATACAAAACGACTTTATACATCAAAATAAATTTTGTTTTAATTTTAATTACCGGTATCATTATAGGCATGGGCGGTATTCTTTTGTAATTTCTTAAATAAAGCACCTAATGCACACACCGTACAGATGTCCAAAAAATATTTATATTTTTTCTCAATTTGTTTTATATATACATGTGATATTTTCACCATTTAACAAACACGTAATATTAAACTGCTATTTTAATGCCGATTGTACAATGCCTATGCTTAAAATTTGAAATGTAGTTTTAGGTAAAGTAATAGAACTTTTTGAAATCATTTGTAATACGTGAATACTTTAGTTCGATAATTTAATCATTTTAGAGCCTAAATTATACAATGTAAAGTAGATTTTCACTTAGAAATTTTGGCGAATTACGACGTTTTTCTTGTATAAAGATTCACTTCTTTTTGTAACAATATTCAACCTTGTATCGTTGTTGATAAGATGCAATATTCGTAGCACTTGCCATGAGAGACCCACAAATGGATTTTTTAACATAAAAACTGTGTCGCATAATTGAGATTTTGTAGTCATAAGATTGTTTTACTATTGCGTGCCATATTCTGGTACGATCTGTTCCTTACTTCTGAAGTTACAATGCGACATTTTTCATGGATACGTACATACGTTCAGTTTTAAAAAGGAGCCCTAAGGATTTTTTCCTAAATCGAACAAGAACTTAACTTATAAAAGTTAGCGCCCACTTATAAAAGTTTTTTTATAACACTATTAACCTTTTCAACGCCAAGAACCACTAAAGTGGCCGTGTGTTGTCCTGCCTACCACGTCAGCAGCCACCAAAGTGGTCATCGAGTATGCTGTCAAAGTGACTGTCTTGCTGACAGATAAGGTTTATTTTCGTTGTTCATTAGTAGAGATACTGGCGTGTATGTCACAATTTGATGCGAGAGGGAAGGCGTTGAAAAGGATAATTATATAAGGACTTCCGATTGCATTACATACTATTGAAAAATAGGCTCGAGTTATATATATATATACGACTTTCATATGGGTAAGTCAACTTTTTTTTTGTTTGTTACGGTCACCTGAGTCCAGATGGTATTATGCGGTGCTTAATTTATGCAAACATGTTTGTAGTCCATGTTTGTAGGTGGTCAATTAAGGAAAGGGCTTATTAACACCAGAAAAATGCATATTTGCATAGATTAAGTAGCACAATTTTTCATAAAACTAGCGTGACTCAGGTGACCGTAATCATGGCATAACAGACAGAAAAAAGTTCCTCAATCCTTGGAGGGCCGATTATCCACACCCTGATGTTAATTTCTTTTTAGTCCTGCTAGGTCCGTGTGACTTGACTTTCTATAACTGTGAACATTCAACAACTGAAAGTAGGGTCAAATTGGGGATTCTGTATACTTTAAGTTTCCCAATTTATTTGACTTAAACCCAAGGTGTCAAGTTTTTGTTTTTATAATAGCCTACTTAGGACTATTACAGTGGCCATCAGTTTACCTTGTGAGGCCTACTCCTACCGTAAAACCCCGTGTCTTCGCCTCGGATACCTATCTTCGCCTAGTGTAAAAAGTTATAGTTTCCGCATTAATTTTAGGGTACTACCGACAACACACCTATGAACACAGGCAAAGTGCCAAAAATATGTAAACAGAACTTTATTTCCTGGACATAAAGGTGTGTATACATATTTCTGGCACTTTGTCTGTATCCACAGCTGTGTTGTCGATTGTACGGTGCACAGAAAATTACTGAATAGCAAGTATGAAAAACATGTACCTCTGCTACCTGAGAGTTTGCCTTAATAATAAGGCGGGAACTTTAACTTTTCACGCTAGGCGAAGATAGGTATCCTAGGCGAAGATACGAGAATCTACGGTACCCGAACAAAAACTAGTAAATATGAAAAACTGACGAATAAGGAACAGAACGCCAAACTCATGTATTTTGATATCACACTACTTTACTGAAGTTGTTTTGTAGCAAGAGCGCTTGTTTAAGTGTTAGGATATGTGAATGCATGTTATATTTATGATATGTTAGGGTAAGGAAATAAATTTATTATTTAAAACTGTTATTTTATTGAAGTTATACAGAAACCTTTTCCTAAATAGGTAATGTAAGGTTTAACGTAATTTTATGAATCGTCAAATAGAATCTTAGCATTATTTTATGTCGGCCACACTAATAACATTTACGTTCGGAGGGTAGGTCTGGGAAAATGATAGAAGAAGAAGGGGGTAAATGGAAAAAACGGTCAGTTAGGTCGGTGGAGTTGGAAGTGAGCAGAGTGGTAACGATAAGAGGTGTGAAATCTATCTATATATATAAACGGCAATGTCCTGACTGACTGACTGACTGACTGACTTAAATCAACGCACAGCCCAAACCGCTGGTCCTAGAGAGTTCAAACTTGGCATGTAGATTCTTTATAATGTCTAGAGGCGCACTAAGAACGGATTTTTGAAAATTCGTCCGTTAAAGGGGTTAAATGGGGGGTTAAAGTTTGTATGGGGAAACAAGATTAGTTGAGCTATTTTATTCAAAATTTCACAGAAATGTTTTTAATAATAAATAAGTAAACAAATGTTTCAGGTTTTTTGAAAATTCATTCCCTATGGAGGTTAAATGGAGGGTTAAAGTTTGTATGGGGAAATAAGATTAGTTGGGCTATTTTATTCGAAACTTCACATGAATATTTTTAACAATAAATAAGTAATAGTACGGTCAAATCGTACATAATTTTACCCTAAACTCGCAAATCAAGTAGTATTGCTGCATTTTTGGTATGTTATTTAGACACCACAGGGCAGTATAAAACCACATTTTGCAAGCAAAAAAAAGTTGTGCTAGCTGGGTAGTACGTGAAAAACTGCGAAATTTATGGCCATTTTTTAGTTTTTGATTTTTATTTAAAAAACCTTACGTTTTTTGATGTCATATGTTATTAAACGTTTAAAGACTAATAAATTTCCAACAAGTTGAGCTAACATGCATTACCGTAGGTCTTATAGTTTCAGAGATTCGAGACTTTAAAAAGTACTCCTTTTTGTAAACTAGATAAAATTTTGTGTTTTGCTAACATTTTCGGCTTAATATCGCCTCACCTAATTATGCTACGAAAAACATGCCATAATGACTTTATAGCGCACTTAATATTCTTTAATTTAAGGGTAAAATTAGGTCAGTGAACTTTGCAGTTGAAAGTATAAACGCGAAATTCATAAGGCAGGAGGCCCGCTATCTAAGTTTTTCATACAATTCGCAAGTCGAGTTGCAAAGCTGCAATTTTGTTATATTATAAAGGCCTTATAGATATATACGAAAATGCATATTAAAAGAAAAACAAAATAATAGTTTGGGCATAGGATGTAAAAAACGGAAAAAAAATCGGACTTTTTTTAGTTTTTGACGTTTAACTAAAAATCTATTATCTTTTTGATACTAATTGCTATAAAACTAAGAAAGAACATTAAATTTGAAAGGATTTGAGCTACGTTGCATCACCGTAAGCTATATACAAAATACAAATACAATACAAATATTTTATTTCCAAAAAAGGTAAAAGAACATTACATTTATACTGACCCCCACACTAGGCGGTGCCTGTCCCGTGGGGGAGGTTAAAATTTACAGAACAGGAGTAACATACGTTTTACGGCTAGCGGTAACAATACTATATTATTTAATGAATTAAATTACAAAAAAAGGACGGAGATAGGTGAAATTATAACTTAAATACAATTCTAGAATACTAAAACATTTAAAAAGACTTATAAAGACAAATCTAAAAGAGAATGAGATCATTATCATAAAACTTAAGACTAGTTTTTGTGTATTAGTAGGTGTGTGTGTGTGTTCATGTGTGTTTGTGTGTGTGTGTGTGTGTGTGTGTGCGTTAGTATGAAACCTTAACAATGTGTTCAGTCTCAGTGTAAGATAAATGCACCAGAACTTTACATAAGAGTTTCTTAGTTCGTATAACAGAGAGTTTTTTGAAGTCAAATATTCTAACTAATTTATTGTATATACGTGGGAACAGGAATACTGGAAACCGGCGTGCAAATGAAGTTTTGACAGAAGTAACAGGTATTTTGTAGATACGGTTTTTTAGTAAAGAGTTGTAGTTCGGTGAGCTTAGAACGGACTTGTGAACATGCTGTACAACTCTTGACAGATATAATTTGCGAACACTGAGTAGTCGAGTTTCATTGAACAGGGCATCGGTGGGATATCTAATTGGTTTTTTCAGTGCTACCTTTAAAACCGCTCTTTGTGCTCTCTCTAATTTCATTAAGACGGTTGATGAGGTTCCCCCCCAGGCTAGAATGCAGTAATTTATAATTGATTGTCCCAGAGCTAGGTAAATAGTTTTTAATAAACTGATGTCAGCTGACTCTCGGAGCATTTTCATTGTATGAATTAGTTTGCGAACACGGCCCGACACAGTAGCCACGTGCTCTCTGAAGTTCATCTTTTCATCGATAACTATCCCAAGATATTTAATTGAGCTGGCTCTGGATATGTAGTCGCAAGTGCAATGTTCAGTTTGAGAGCAACTGTGGACCCGAAGATCCCGCTGGTGTCTCGGCGCCGACGCAGAGGTTTTATGAAAGCAAAGGAAGTTTGTTTTTGCTGTATTAAGTGTCAGAAGATTTCGTTTTAACCACCTAGACACCACCGCGATCCCAAGTTCAACACTATTTAGGACATTCTTCCATGAGTTATCGTGGAAAACAATAGCTGTATCGTCGGCGTAGCACATTATGTCAGCATTCTTTATATTTAATTGAGAAATGTCATTGATGTATATCAGAAAGAGGGTAGGTCCTAAAATGCTGCCCTGCGGTACGCCAAACGATACAGCTCTCAGGTCACTCCGATGTTCGCCAACTTTGACACATTGACATCTATCCGTCAGATAACTGGCAAACCATTTTAATGTGGTTCCACGAACTCCATAGGCTTCCAGTTTTCTGAGTAGGATGGGGACGGAGACTGTGTCAAACGCTTTTGCAAGATCCAAAAAGACGCCGGCACAGGCCCGTCCCTCATCTAAGTGTAAGGCGATAGTCTTTGTGAGAAGGTTAACTGCTTCTTCCGTTGATACTCCCTTACGAAAGCCAAACTGGTGATTTGATAGAAGAGAGTTAGATTCCAGGTATGCTACTAGTCTTTTATTTATAATACGTTCTAGAAGTTTTGAAAGTGAGGCAAGAAGAGAAATTGGTCGATAATTACTAGGTTCAGTTTTTTCTTTACCTTTATGGATCGGAACGACAGCTGCCACTTTCCACGCTTTGGGAAAGATGCCACTTTCAATGCTTTGGTTAAAGATCATAGCAAGTGGTTCCGCAACTGAGGGACCAATCGCTTTCAAAATCTTATTATTTAGGTTGTCTAGGCCTGGTGAACTGTCTGGGTCTAATTTTTTGATGAGTTCGAGGACTTCATACTTATCTGTAGGATTGATGTATATAGAGTTTAATATGGAACGGTTTATATCGACTTTATCTGCTAGAGTGTCCTGAGTTTCATTTTCCTGATCCAGTATTGTGCTGGCCAGGTTTTGACCAACTGCAGAGAAATACTCATTGCACTCATTTAAGGAATCCTTTTCATTATTTTTAAGTTTTGTTAATATTTGCGCATTGTTTGTTGAGTGTTTACGGTGTGCTATTTTGTTAATCGTTTTCCATAATTTTTTGGGATTTTTTTGATTAGCAATTAGTTCACGTTTTTCATGTTCGGCTTTGAGGTTTCTTAGAAGGGTTCTATAAAAGTTTCGGTATCGTGTATATATTAGTTTTTTAGTATCATCGGAGGGGGATTGTCTCGAAGTACGGTGTAGCTTATCTCGCTGTTTGGAACATCTTATAAGCCCTGGGGTCATCCAAGGTTGAATGCAGAATTTAGCGTGACTTATTTGAGCGTTACTAGAATTTTCGGCTATAGCTTTGGTGACAGTGGACGTGAAACTACTTACAGCATCATCCACCGTAGTCGCTTGCGTGATGGGGAGCCAGTCGACATTTTGGAGTGCGTTATTAAGACCTTCGTAATCCACCTTTAGTCTAGATCTCTTTTGAACGTTCTTGGAACAGTCGGAATGAGTCTTAAATCCTACCATGACCAAATCGTGATCAGTGAGATCAGAGGAACAAATTATTGATTCTGCTTGAGAGTTACTAGTTATGAAAATATGGTCTATGCATGACTTGTTATGAGTAGGTTTAGTTATAGTGGGTATTAGCCTATGTGAAGCAAGTAGTTCGAGATAATCAGATACATGTTCTGTATCCGAAGCTGCATCCAAAATATTTATATTTATATCGCCTGTTAAGACAAGGCATGACTTTTTACTAATCGACTTTAAAATCTGATCTAGGGAAGATATGAAATTATCAGTATTGTGGAAAGATGGAGAACGATAAATGCCTATAGTTGTGAACAGGTTAGGGACATCAATTATCAAACAATTCGCATCGTCTACTTCAGGTTCTATAACATTAGGTGACCATTTGTTATTAACATACGCTATTACCCCGCCAGATTTATTGATATATTTTTTGGTGTTGTATGATGTATATCCCTCTATCTGTTTAATTGTTGAATTTTCGTTAATCCAGCACTCACTAAATATAATAATATCAAAGGAGGTATTCAACCGTGCAAAAATCAACAAGAAATTGTCGAAGTTCCGCTGCATGCTTCTAATGTTAACTTCGAGTATTTTAACAGGGAATTTCGATATTATGGGACTGCAGTCTTCAGGAGTGGCAATTGTGTGGCATTCAATATTTAAAGAGTTATCAATATCAGTCATTAATTCTAACGTAGCCATGGAAGAGAAAGTAAGAACAAGAGACTAGGCGTATTATTACACAGATTATGCCACAGATGATTCTTAAAGTCCCATACGAGCGATATACCCTGATAAAAACTGAACAATTGGTTGGAGTGTGGTGTGTTTTTTGATTTGGTTTTCATGGACACGTGTGTTATTGTTTTAGTGTGTGTGTATGTGTATTGTGTATGACTATTCGAGCTATGATATAGTGACATAGTTGGATGCAGAGACGGTATTGTGAAAAACAGGTAAAACATAATCAGATGTGCCAAAACAAACTTAAAAGATATGATATCGATACCTAGTTTATTCTTCACGTTTTCCTGATATCCTCTCCAAGTCTTGATGAGATCGGATCTGTAATGCAGGGTTTCCATCTCGGCCTTCGTGCTTCCTGATAAAAATATTTCCGTTTCGAGTCCAGCAAAATTTAAAGCCATGTTCCTTGGTCCAGGCTCGCGTGTCACGAAATAACTGCCTATTGGTACTAGTTAGGCGTTCATTCACATACAATTTCCTCTCAGTTTCAGTTGGCACGATGTCCTTGCTATTGAGCGTGGATCGACGTATTTTCGCTTGTTTTAAAAACTCTTCACGTTTCGCCCTTCGTACGAAAGAAACTATCAAAGGTCGTGGTAGGCCGTTATTTTGTCCTCTATTTTGTCGCTGTCCCGCGCGGGTCACATGGTTCACTTCGCACTCTTGGAGGTCCATCCCTAGCTTGGAGGCTGCGGTTAGGACCATGTGATACGGGTTCTCATTTGGCGTTTCGGGGAGTCCGATAATTTCGAGTTCCGAGTTTAGCGAGTGTTGAGCCTGTTGACCCAGTTGATCTTGGAGCTGAGCGACTTGCACCCTCAGTAAAGCATTCTCCTTTTCCTTTTTTTCCAAGTGCATAATACGCGTATCATAATCCATTATTTTTTCAGTTAAGCTCTCAAAACGGCTTGAAAATTCGGCTTGAAGGTTGAGCATATCTTGACGCAATAAGCGAATTTCTGAAACCAGAGACTGCAGATCTTCCGGCGCATTACGTTGCAGGTTGTTTGTTTTTTTACGCTGTGTGACATTGTCTGATTTTATCGGGGTAAAAGTGTTATCTCCGCCAGATCTGGAGCGCGCCCGGCAGTCAGGGCATATCCACACTGTCACTTGCTCTGGTTTGAAGTGTACCGCGTTGACGCAGCTCAGATGATATGCTTTTTCACAGTTTGGAGACGAACATGAGATATATTTCTCATCCACTATACACTGCGGGCAACCGGAGCAAAACATGGTGCTACTTGTACCACGAAACACTGCGATAGATATTGCGCGTCGCGTCGCTTCGTTAGCGTGTCGTGGTAGGAGGCGAGGCGCGGTGACTCACTGATTTAAACACGTAACGTTTTCTATATAATAATATCGTGATTGTGCTTCGGGGACGCACTTCTCATTAAAACTGATATAATAACCGGATAGCTGACGGATTTGGCTTTATGGTGATATATATTACTTGATGAATAAAACGGAATTTACTACAAAAAAAGAATTTTGAATGCGGAGCAAAATGAAAACGGTGTTGCCGCGTAGCCGCGTCGCGGGGGGAGATATATATATATTTTGAGATACGACATTTCATAAAGTGCCCTTTTATCAAAAATTTAACAAATTTTAGGTTACGTTAAAGCTATTCACTAAATATTGGCAAAACGTTCACGCTAAGAAAAAAAAAGCAATTGTAGATAACAACTACATTAAATTTGGAACAAATTGAACCGATAACAATTACTGTAAGTCTTATAGTTGGGGGTATACGAGGCTTCAAAACATGCATTTATTTTCTTAACTTAATGAAGGGCACATTTTGAAATGTCGTATCTCTAAATCTATATAATTTAGGGTAATGCAAGGTAGCTCAAATCCTTTCAAATTTAATATTCTTTTTAAGTTTTGTAGCAATTAGTACCAAAAAGATAATAGTTTCTTAATTAAACGTCAAAAAGTAAAAGAAGTCCAATAATTTTTCAGTTTTTTTCGTCTTATGCCGAAATTGTTTTTTTGTATTTCTTGTAATATACATTTTTGTACGTCCTTATAGGGCCTATATAATATACTAAAATTGCAGCTTTGCAACACGACTTGCGATTTGTATGAAAAACTTAGATAGCGGGCCTACTGCCTTTTGAATTACGCGTTTTTATTTTCAATTACAAAGTTTGCTGACATGATTTTACCCTTTAATGAAAGAATATTAAGTGCGCTATAAGGTCATTATTGCATGTTTTTCGTAACATAATTAGGTGAGGCGATATTAAGCCGAAATCGTTAGGAAAACTCAAAATAGCGTTAGTTTACAAAAAAGAGTACTTTTAAGAAGTCGCAAATCTCTAAAACTGTAAGACCTACGGTAATACATGTTAGCTCAACTTGTTGGAAATTTATTAATCTGTAAACGCTTTCTAACATATAATGTCAAAAAACGTAAGGTTTTTTTAATAAAAATCAGAAACTGAATAATGACCGTAAATTTCGCAGTTTTTCACGTACTACGTAACTAGCACAACTTTTTTTTGCTTGCAAAATGTGGTTTTATAGTGCCCTATAGTGTCTAAACAACATACCAAAAATGCAGCTTTACTACATGTTTTGCGAGTTTAATATACGATTTGACCGTACTATAAACACGTGTTTCAGGTTTTTTGAAAATTCATTCCCTATGGGGGTTAAATGGAAGGTTAAAGTTTGTAAGGAGGAACCAGATTTGGAGGGCTATTTAATTCAAAACTTCATAGAGGTGTTCTTGCCAATGAAGATGTAGGTACTACATAACATGTTATGTACGAGTAACATAGGTACGATGAAATAAAATAAATACATATTTAGATATCTTTTAATATTAAATTTTGGTAAGTAATGCAGTCTGCTACATAAAAGGTCATTGTGAGATAGGGAAAATAAATTCGTCTTTAGGTAGGTTTTTTTTTTGCATGGCGACATATGATTCAAAGCGAACGACTTTCAAATGTTTGTTTGACAGCTCGCGGACAGTATACATATAAGCAGCGCAGGTGCGCGGGCCGCCTCACTGTAAATTCAGCTTTCTGATTCGGGTAGTTTATTTGCCATTAAGTATTTAAATATGTCATACTAATATGCTGTTCAATGAAACAGACTTCAAACAGAATGTAATAATGTAAGATTCTACTTACGTTTAGGAAAGGTTAGAACTGCCACCCCACACAGAAACGAACGGCTATCAAAGTAGGTTCAGGTTAGGCTTGAACTGTAACCCCACACAGTAACGAACGGCTTTGAAAGTAGGTTTATGTTAAGTTTGAACTCCAACCTCACACAGAAACTAACGGCTATTAAAGTAGGTTTAGGTTAGGTTAGAACTGCGACCCCGCAAATAAGCAAACGGCTATCAAAGTAGTTAAAGTTTAGGTTAAAACTGCGACCATTGCGATTCCACGCAGAAATGAACGGTTATTCAAATAGGTTTAGGTTAGGTTAGAACTGTGCCCCACAGATAAGCAAACAGCTATCAAAGTAGGTTTAGGTTAGGTTAGAACTGCGACCCCACACATAAGCAAACGGCTGTCAAAGTAGGTTTAGGTTAAGTAAGAACTGCGACCAGTGCGACTCCACACAGAAACGAACGGCTATTAAAATAGGTTTATTTTAGGGTAAAACTGTGACCCCACACATAAGCGAACAGCTATCAAAGAAGGTTTAGGTTAGGTTAGAACTGCGACCCCACCCCCCACACATAAGCAAACGGCTATCAAAGTTGGTTTAGGTTAGGTTAGAACTGCGACCCTGCAAATAAGCAAACGGCTATCAAAGTAGGTTTAGGTTAAGTAAGAACTGCGACCAGTGCGACCCCACACAGAAACGAACGGCTATTAAAATAGGTGTATGTTAGGGTAAAACTGTGACCCCCCCACATAAGCGAACAGCTATCAAAGAAGGTTTAGGTTAGGTTAGCACTGCGACCAGTGCGACCCCACATAGAAACGAACGGCTATTAAAATATATTTAAGTTAGTTTACAACTGTGACCCCACACATAAGCGAACAGCTATCAAAGTAGGTTCAGGGTTTGTTTAGAACTGCGGAATAAATATTACTAAATTTTAACCAAACTAAAATAAGAACCCGTAAAGGAAAACCTCAAGTAGGTACCATTCAAAATTCCCTGATTTAAATTTACTGAAAACTATTCTTCGACATAATGACTTGTCGATGAAATGAAAATACTTGAACCGTTGTCTTTGAAACAACATTCGATTAAATGATTGTCGACAAGTCAAGGCGAAACCCGAAAAAATATCACAAATATTAAACTTATTGCAACAAGTGTAACATGCATAATACATATATAAATGCATACGTACAATCGAAATGGTAACCTCCTTCTTTTTTGAAGTCGGTTGAAAAATTTTTTTTCATAGAAGTCCAAGATCTACGCGTGCGAAGCCGCGGGCAAAAGCTAGTATAATTTATATACCGTGGATTCATTGTTTTATTGGAGTGATCTAACAAGTCAGAAGCGGAAGAACCTGCACAAACAAACGTAAGTAACATGTTTAAAATAAAGTGAAAATAAAAAGTGTATAATGTAAAAGTTATAAATGTATATGTATACATATGTACTTAATCAGCGCAAAAAGACACAAAATACGATTGACTTCACGCTACCGTTATTAAATATGTACATAGGTTCAGGTATTTAAAATTAACGTTCGTTATTGGCCATGATTATTAATATAATTACTACATTATAGTATTAAAAAAAAACCCTTAGCTCAAAGTAGAAAGCGAACGTTACGTAATACACTTAAGTTACAATGATTAATGTGCATTATGAAATTGCAACAGGGGTTAATCTTGGCACCTGTAAAAGGCCATTTACTTTCTATTTGCTGTATTATACTTCGTTTTAGCTACATACTTATAATTGATTTACTTGCATGCCTATAATGTTGTGCCTGGATTACTTTTATTTTATTTATTAATTTTATTTAACGATAGATGAAACGAGTATATATAACCTACCTACCTACCTACCCACCTATCGTATAAATTTTAATTATAGGATATAGGAGTCCGACCTCCGACCTACAGTAATTTTATTACCCTATCTGATAGCTTAAGTTAAGTAAATAGATGAAAAATTCTCCCAAATATTAAATGTCATGCCAGAATAGAAACAATTAGAACCAAAAGAGAAATCGGTTTACGAAATTACCTAAACTAACCATATATAAAAATAAAAGGGGATAGCGGCTAATACCCATCTGTTTCCAAGTTCCAGAAAATGAATATGGAGGCTGAGAATGACCGCAATGGAGATGGCCGCAGGCTATTGACTCCATTACGACATGGTCATAATGAGACGGGTGACAGGCGCTCTCGCAGCCGTAGCCGAGCCAGCAGGCGTAGCCGGAGCTCCTGTCATCGTCGCATACAAGACCGTGAAAGACAACTTGAGCGCGAACGAGAACGCGTTAGACAATTGGAACGAGATTTATTACTCGAACGTGAGGCAGACAGGAGGAGACGGAGCGAGCGTTTGAGCACCGAGGGAAGTGCGCGTCGAAGTCGGAGTCGACAACGCAGTACCGAGCAAGCTGAACGTCGGAGCCGACGTCCCAGCACAGAGAGAACCGATCGGGGAAGCCGACGTCTTAGCGCTGGAAGGAATGAGCGCCCGAGTCGCATCAGCGAACCCAGTCGTCACCGACACGCTCAGCTACCAGAGACGTATAGACAGCGAGACCGTCGTCCAAGCGAGGATCGTCAAACCAGAAGGTCACGTAGTCCTATGTTTTCTAGTAGTGATATTTTGAGTATAATTAAATCCATTAGGAGTGACCCATCGTCGCAAGCTGTAAACCAGAGTACACAAATGAATATTAAAGGTTTAGACTATAAGAATATTGTACCCGAGTTCGACCCATCAGCAAAAAGCCAACGGATTGACGTATGGCTGCGAAAAGTCAATGAGTGTGCCTCTGTTTACAGCTGGGACGAAAAAACCACGGTTCATTTTGCCATGCAAAAACTTCGGGGACTGGCCAAGACCTGGTACGAGAGTCAGAGTTCTATATTATTTAGTTGGTCCGAGTGGCAAGAAAAACTTACCAGTGCATTTCCTTGCGACCAGAACTACGGCCAGTCCCTGGAGGAGATGCTTAAGCGGCGCAGCCGATTTAACGAACCAATCGAGGTGTACTTTTATGAAAAGCTAGCCCTTTTAAATAACTGTGAGATAAAAGGGAAACGCGCAGTTGATTGTCTGATTCATGGGATTTCTGATAAGACTACTAAATCTAGTGCTTTAGCACTTAGGTGTACTGAACCAGACGCTCTATTACAGTTTTTAATGAGCAATAAAGATACGTATTTGCCTCAATTCACGCCGTTTAGGAATAAAGCTGTTAATGGCCCGCCTGGTTCAGTCGAAAACAATAGGGCGGGTAGGCCCTCTTTCAAAGCAAATTCAAGTACGAGCTCAAATTATATCCATTGCTTTAACTGTAAAGAAAAAGGGCACCCATATTTACAGTGTCCTAAACCTTTGCTTAAGTGTGACCGGTGCCACAAATTAGGGCATTTGATGGAAAACTGTTTCGCGAAAGAAAAACCTACAAATGCTGACACGGCAAAAACCACGATGTGTATTACAAATAAGAATCCTAACAACAAATTTTATAAGACAATTACCGCCAATGGCCTACCGATGGAAGCATTTGTAGATTTTGGCAGTGAGGTTACTTTACTGAAGGAATCCGTTCTACCGTTGTTAAAAATGACTCACGATGGACAGCCATCTAGTTTGAGAGGTTTTGGGAATGGTTTGATACAGTCGTTGAGATCTGTGTCCCTAAATTTGTCAGTTGACGGAGTAGATGCCACTGTTCAGTGCAGAGTTGTTCAAGATCACCTGTTAGATAAACCTTTGTTAGTGGGACAATCATTTTCTGAACAACCGCACATCATAGTGGTGAAAGACGCAAATAGATTACAATTTCACAACATGGGCATTGAGATTCCTGACGTCGATGACGATAGCGATCGTTCTGTTAGGGTTAGATTTAACAACCATAGCATTTTATACGGTGTAGCAAGTGTCAAAGCTGTATCAGAGCCTAAGTTTTCTGGAGATATATTGTTAAACACTAAAGTGATAGGAAAACCGAATCAACAGTTTGTGATATGTGGAGGAGCTTACCCTGTTAAAAATGGGTGTCTAAATGTCATAATTACACCATGTAGTGCTCCATGTACTATCGGGTTCAAAATAGCGTGGACACCTCTAGGGCGACTTTCCTATGCGCTCGCTTGAGCTCTGTTAGCATAGGTTGTCTTATCCACACTAGATGGCGCTGCTGGCGAAGCGCAATGAACTATTTAGAAGGTCTACCGCGAACTTGGAGAATCGTAAATGTCGAGCATCTATCTCTGTCACTCTAATAAAGGCGTCTTCAACTTGACAGAGACAGATACTTGAAATTAACGATATTTATAGTTCGCTGTAGGCTCTCTGATTATTAAAATATTTTAAATAATGAATATTATCTACCTAATAATATTATTTAGTATACCTTTGTGGTAAATAAATAAAACCACATTTATAAATAATTATGTTTATTCTTAAATCATTAGAAAGAAGATGAGCGCTTTCGAAATGTCAGTTTACTAAAAAACACTGTTCAAAAATAGTTCATTACAAATATGTAATAATATTTTATAATTATTTACATATTGGTCCGATTATTCTGTAATTAATATAAATAAGGCAACATTCCACAGGTTCTATCACTTTGAATAAACATTAAGACACGTCAAAATTATTTACCTTATTTTAATCTTAAATAGACCCAAGTATCAGTAGTTTCAACCAGTCAAATAACTTTCGGAATCGATGTAATCACCTGATATCTATGTATTATGTAAACAGTTTTGAATTGATATTTCATTCATAGTCGTAGGTGAATAAAAATCGATCACTCGGTCAGGCGGTATTTAGCCTAGTGTAGTGCTACCCACCCATTTCAACCAGAGACCCAATATTATTAAACGATGGGCTATCCAGTATTTCTTCGCCTAGGGAACACAGTAAAAGTTACAGACATATTTTAGTACAGTTGATCACTAGCTGTTCAGACTGCCGACGAGTAAATTTTCTAAGAGTATTCACTCGCCCGCGAAGAATAAACTCGCCGATAGCTACCTACTCACTGCTCGCAAGTAGCTATCGGCATGTTGCTACTGCTGATTTGTGATTGTCAAATTGGTAAAGGCCTATTGTTCCGCTTGAGGATAGCAACGATTTTCTAGTTGAATTCATACGCAAGAATGCTCAGAAGAGCGAACCTAGAAAGGTTCGCTTTACATTCATTATATCGAGAGCTGAGTGGCCAAACCCGATAAGTCGAGATATTTTTTCATTGAAAAAACAAACCTCACGTAAGTGACATTTAGTTTGTATTTCAAAAACCGGTTTTCTCGAGTTATCGGCTTTGACCCCGCCACCTTCGATACCCCGTAAAACCTCTCGTTTCACATGACACGAGTTGTAACAACTGAGATTTTTTCCCACCTGTTACCACTTTAATATTTGGTGGTATGATACCACTGGTATCTACTGGGAAAAAGAAATCCCACGATTTTTAATTCCCAGTTGTTACCACTTGTGGGAATAAATAATAATAATAAATATCTTGGGACATCTAACCCAAATCTACCTAGTCCCACGGTAAGCTCAATTAAGGCTTGTGATGTGGGTACCAAGCGACGATATATATATATATATATATATATAATAGATAGAAAGATATAGATACTTAAATACATAGACAGCCATGACCAAGGAACAAAATATTTGTGATAAATAAATGCACAAATAATGCCCTCGCCGGGATTCGAACCCGGAACCTCCAGCTTCGTAGGCAAGGTTACTATCAACTAGGCTACGGAGGATGACGCCCCCGAAACTATGGTCTAATACCGTAAAATCACCCAACTATGGTCCAATACTGCAACTATATAATAGTCCACAATTTCAATTCTTAATAAACGTCAGTCCCAATCTTCTTGTTGGGAGCATTTGGAGTTTAGTTAGGTAGTTTTACGGTACTTATTGTGTTTATTCAGGAATTGCTAACGGATAAAAACACAAAAAAATAGGACACTTCATTTTTTTATATTTTTTATTAATTAATTACAAATTACAACCAATCTTAATCTTAATAAATAATTTATGTCTTGTTAGCAAAAAACGCTGTTTAATCAATTTGCAGTTGCACTTATGAATGATAATACGTATTAAAAGAAATACAAAAGCTGTATCTGATTTTAACCCTATATATTTTATTACTTTATCTACAAGGCGTATTTATTTCAAACCAAAACATAATAATAAATCTTATGACTGCACAATGGAAGCTAAAACATATTTTTTTATTATATTTGCCAATTTCTAAGAATGAACTTTTCACAGTTATAGATTAATCCTTATTAATATGAGGGTAAGACTCACCATTTTTCCGATAGCCTTAACGTCATATATATATAAGGCTCATTTCTAAACTATCAAATGTTCATTTTTAGAAATCGGCAACTTTAAATAACTATTATACTACAAGATATGTAAGGTTCTGAAATTAAATTACCTTCAAGCTATTGAGCGATTTCATGTTTACATTTAATTTTTCAACGAGTTATGTGCTAAGACATACCATCTTTTGAAATAATTCACTAAAAGTTACCATCAATAGAAATTGATAACATTGTAAACAAACTATCTAAAGAAAAATCCATAATCAAGTACTATTTTATTATTTTAGGATAATGTAATGGCATGAGTTGGTTAAATAAATAACACATTAAGTGAGCAGTGTTTATAACGTTGATTGGAAATTAAACACATTTTGAATACGAGGTGTGCTTTAATTTAACTAATTTACACCGTAAAAAAAGTGTAAGATTTATAATTAGGCAATATTGTTTACTTTTTATTGAGGTTTAAGCTTAAGTATCATTTCCGAAAACGGAAAAAGATTGAAACTTCGCCTCAATCAAACTACTTAAAGGTATTGGCAACCGTAATATCTATTTAGCAACTGAAATAAACAATAATTACAATTTGTTTTATGAGACTATTACTATTAATTAAAAAATAAAAATCAATTAGTAGATTTTATAGATTGTCATCCATCCACCATCACTATTTTTGGGAATCAAAAGTTTTGACTTAACTTACCAATCCTAGAATTCGACGTTCCGTTGTGCTTACATAAATCCCAGCTGGAAAGTGTTATAAATATTATTATTTATTACTATTAATCAAAAATACAAACTACTAAACTTCCTTCACTGTTACATGTCATTGTAATCGAGAAATTTAAAGTAAGGGAGTCAATAATTGTCTTATTTAGGTAGTAGTTTTTTTAAACACCACTGTTTCGTAGCCTAAGAAAATTATTATCTTATTGATAAAATATTTTTAAACAATGTTAAAAATATACTTACTCGACTTTAACAAGTCCAGTAAGTGTATTTTTTATATTATTTAATATCGGGTGTAACCCCCCTCGTTATCAATAACTGCCTGTAATCGGGAACGCGTTGATGTTATTAAATTTGAACATAAATCTGAACCACGAATACTTTCCCATATTTTTAAGCAATGTGCTTCCAACGCTTCCGGGGTCCTTTCATTTTTATTATCCCAGCGTTGGACAATAACACCCCATACATTTTCAATCGGATTTAAATCCGGTGATCTAGCAGGCCAGGAAATAACTTTAATATTATTTTTGTGTTTTCCAAACCATTCTTTGACATTACGCGAACGGTGTATAGGACAATTATCTTGCACAAACGACACCAACGGCAATTCTGCTTCTGGATACACATTTCGAACTGTAGGTAACATGGTCTCCTCCAACACTTCTACATAATGTTCACTATTTGCACGGCTTGCATCTGACAAGTTCTCCCGGACCAGCTGCACTCATCCAACCCCACATGTTCACTGTGATACGCCCCGATTCCATGTTGGGCACGACATGATCGTTGTCGTATCGCGTATTATTTCGACGCCACAAGCTCAGGCGTCCGTGTTGACTGGATTTAAAAGTCTTCTCGTCAGTGAAGACGACACTAGTCCAGTCGTCAAGAAGATGGTCCCGAGCAAACTGTAACCTTGCCGTTTTGTGAGCATCCGTCAGCAAAGGTTTGATGGCATGTCTGCGGTGATGGATGCCTTCCTCATGAAGCACACGACGAACCGTAAGCGGACTTGTGCCAAACAAACCGGCGTAGTGTCTTGTGGGCCTAAATCCGTCTTCCTCATACTCCCGCACCATCAACTGACGTTGCTGTGTGTCAATGAGGCGTGGTCTTCTAGTTTTATGCCGGTGGGACAAAGACCCTTCTCCTTGGTATCGATCTACCCATAAAGAAACAGTTTTCCTCTGAAACAAGTGTAAAAAATATAATATAATTATTATTAAATTATAATGCAAACATTTTAATACCGAAAAGAAGTAAATTAAACTACTTACGTTGACACCTGTTTCTCTAGCAATCTCTGATTTATTTTTGCCTTCCTTATGCAAGGCAATTATTTGCGATCTGGTTATCATATCAATATTGCACGAAAAACTCATTCTTATAATCAGCTAGTAACGGTAATACACTTTCAATCGTATACGGTAGCAGACAAAGGAACATGCGATGAATCTTTGATTAAGAAAAAAATCAGCACTAGTATGGTATTTAGAAAACTTAAACTTACCCTCTTACGTTTTTATAGTATACATTTTTATCAATATATTAAAACGTTGATATGCCATTCTAACGTTAGTCTTATGGTAATAAAACTGTAATTCCCTTAGCATATTTTACGGATAATATACCAAGGTTTCAACTGACGTTATATTTCGGCGGCTTTACTAATAACACTTTGGTTCAGTGGTTTGCGCATACGGCTTCTAAACTAGAGTGCCCAGGTTCGTATCCCACGAATATTAAACTAATTTGTGTTTTTTTTTAATCTTGGCCAAAAAGGGCTTTCCGGTTACGCTACGCTCCGGTGGGTGAATTCAAAATACACAGGATGTTTGAACAGATTTAATAATGTCTCAATAATGACAATAAAAAAAAACAAAAAGTATCCTAAAAAAAAGATAAGTCAGTAAGTAGAAAAGAATAAGTCTCGTCAGAATACTCGAGGAGTTATAAATAAAGTTTAAATCTGTGTGCACAATTTTTTTTAGTTTTTTGACTATCCACGCCATCTAGGGACAGCTAACATTACTACTAAGATTACCTTTACATCTGTAATAGCCTTGTTACATCAATCCCACAAAGGTGGCGCTCAATTTAGCTTCAAACGATAGTTTTGTTCGATTGCCCAGGCTCTTTTGAACGCTATAGTACATTGCACAAAAATGCGATATTTTCTCGTGGGGATAGGGTGGAAGTAGTCAATCGTATAATAACACCCTCAGCTGTAAGACCGTTGCCTACCGAGAGGTTAAATTCTGAATTGAAGGGCGCTAGCGCTAAACCCATAGATATTGATCAGATAAGTTTGGGGCGATACGGTGACGGAAGGAGATAAGATGAAATTGATCAATTTACTCGAACGATATAAACATTGCTTCGCGTATGACCTGTCAGATCTAGGTTGCTCGGACTCCACTACTATGACTATCGAACTAAATAGCCAACGCCCGGTGGTATATAGACCGTACAGGCTATCGTACCACGAACGGGACCAAGTCCGAGCCATGATAAATGAAATGTTAGAGGCAGGGATAATACGTGAGAGTATTTCCAGTTATGCCAGTCCAATTATTCTTGTCAAAAAAAAAGGCTGGCAAAGTTCGCCTCTGCGTTGACTATAGAATGTTAAACTCGCTAACCGTGAAGGAGAGGTACCCAATGCCAATAATAGAAGACGAAATAGCGAGACTATCAGGCCAGGCCTGGTTTGTTACTCTCGACTTAATGTCGGGGTACTACCAAGTACCCATCTCTGAACAGTCAAAACCATTAACAGCGTTTGTGACACCGGACGGCCAATATGAGTTTAACCGCATGCCGTTCGGTCTCGCAAACGCACCCGCAATATTCCAGAGGATGATGAACCAGGTTTTAGGTCCAATTCGATTCGATAAAGCTACCGTCTATATAGACGACTTATTGGTGTTTGGCAAAACTCCTCAGGAGTGTCTAGATCGGTTGGAGGAGGTCTTTCAACTTTTAGAGAGAGCTAACCTGAAATTGAATTTGTCGAAATGTAGTTTTTTGCGTAATAAAATCGAATATTTAGGTTATGAAATTGATTCCGATGGAATGCGGCCAGGAAAAGCTAAAATTCAATCAGTAGTTAATTTTCCTTGCCCGGAGAACGTTCACGGTGTTCGCCAGTTTGTGGGCTTAGTTAGCTATTTTAGGAAATTTATATTTGGTTTTGCCCAGCTTGCTTATCCTCTTACTAGATTGTTAAAGAAAGATGAAGTCTGGCAGTGGAGTAAAGCACAAGAAGATGCATTTCAAACACTTAAAGCGAAACTGGTTGAGCGTCCCGTACTTGCCATATACGACCCAAAAGCGGAGACAGAGCTCCACACTGACGCCAGCAGACTGGGTGTGGGTGGCATCTTAATGCAGCGTCATCAACCTGATGATAGTTTCAGGCCGGTAGCTTACTACAGTCGCCAAACGACCCCCGAAGAGAAAAAATTCCACTCGTATGAGTTGGAAACGCTGGCTGTCGTTTGTTCCTTAAAGAAGTTCCGAGTGTACCTTTTGGGGAAAGAATTTAGAGTAATTACCGACTGTAGTGCGCTGCGGTCTACTTTCGGGAAACGAGACCTCATTCCCCGAATAGCCAGATGGTGGTTGGCTTTCCAAGAATTTAACTGCTCAGTGCAATATAGGGCTGGAGTCAAAATGTCTCACGTAGATGCGTTATCCAGGAATCCTATCGTCGATGGTGAAACGGAGAACATTGATCCGTTTCCAGCGGTTATGGCCATAAGCAATGATGACTGGTTGCTCACCTTACAGCTAGGAGATAGTGAGTTACATAGGATTCGAGATATTTTAAGTAGCGGGCTTGATGATAAAGGACTTGAATATATAAAAGATAATTATTTAATTAAGGACAACAGGCTTTTCAGGTGTATCGGGGGAGACAAAGAAAATTTAAGATGGGTTGTTCCGAAGGGCGCGAGGTGGCAGCTGTGTAGGTTAAACCACGACGAGGCATCTGGACTGGACATCTGGGCTACGAGAAAACTTTGGAAAGGATTAAGAAAACTTACTGGTTCTCGAAGATGACTCGGTTCGTTAGAAAATATGTAAGCGCATGTATCGAGTGTGCTTACGCTAAACATAATGCTAGTAATCGCGAAGGGCTCCTACACCCTATTGAAAAGGTGGCTAAACCATTCCATACCCTACACATCGACCACCTCGGGCCATTCGTCAAATCAAAGCAGGGTCACACACATATTCTAGTCGTGGTCGATTCCTTTACAAAATTCGTCTTCATCAAATCCGTTCGCAACACAAAAACCCAAAATGTGATCAAGGTTTAAGACATGATATTTGATACTTTTAGGGCTCCAGATAAGCTAATCAGTGACCGCGGTAGTAGCTTTACATCCCATGCCTTTCGCAAATACTGTCTGAATAGGGGTATTAAACACATTTTGAACGCAGTTGCGAGTCCTAGAGCGAATGGACAGGTAGAACGGTATAACCGCACTATTTTGGACTCGTTAACTGCGTCTAACCTCAACCATAATGAAAGGGATTGGGATAATAAATTGGGAAAGATTCAATGGGGTTTGAATAATTCTGTACAGAAAACTACGGGTAGGGCACCTTCAGAGGTAATGTTCGGTACAGCAATGTTAAGTGAAACTACTCCCATACTTAATGAATTAGCTAATGTAGTTAATCACGACCTCAGCACAGATATAATTCGAGATGAAGTTAAGACTAGGATTGACGCGGAACAGGCAAAGCAAAAACAACGTTACGATGAAGGTAGACGACCAGCTCGTATTTACCGTTTTGGTGATCTAGTCAAAATTACAAAGACCGTTTTTCAAAATAATGGGAAAAGCTCTAAGCTGTTGCCGTCCTATGAGGGACCTTATAAAGTAGTTAAGATTCTGGGCAACGACCGCTACAAGGTTGCCCCGATTCCTGGTTTTCAGGGCATGAAAAATAGACGCAAAACCACAGTAGCAGCGGATAGAATGCGGCCGTGGATCCACTTACCTGCGTTAGAGCTAAATGAAGATGATGATGTTTATGGCGATAGTACAAATTACAATGAAGACACGAACGAGTTGTCCGATTGAAATATTATGAATAGTCATACTGCATAAATATATTTACATTATTCTAGGTCAAGGGTGAGATAGGTTTGTAACCTTGACGTTGAAAATGAGAGAATCAATTGGTTCGCTAAATTTGCGCTAAATAAAAGTATATCCTTGAGAATTGATTGGTTCAAGGGCTACCTGATGGTCAATACCTCGAGAAGTGATTGGTTCGAGATTAAGTTTAAGTCCCTCGAGAATTGATTGGTTCGAGGTTAAGTATAAGTCCCTCGAGAATTGATTGGTTCGAGGTTAATATTAAGTTCCTCGAGAAGAGATTGGTTCGAGGATAGGATTAAATTCCTCGAGAATTGATTGGTTCGAGGCTTAGTTTAAGGTTTTAGTGTGATTTAATCGAGAATTTATTGAGTCGCGTATTTAGGTTAAGCCCCTCGAGAAGTGATTGGTTCGAGTATAAGTTTAAATCCCTCGAGAATGGATTGGTTCGAGGTTAAATTTAAGGTTTTAGTGTAAGTTCGTTGAGAAGCAATTGAATCTTATTCAATTCAATTCATTGTAATGTTTTCCAAAGTGAGATTAACAAGATGTCTTTGTTTAAAACCTACGAAATATTTTTGTTTTTATGTATAATAATGATCGTATCTGAATGTTGGTGTATATTTATATATAAAAAAAAATTATAATAATTAAAAACGAAACAGATTACGAATAGATACACGTATTATGTGTAGATAATAATTAAATATAATATTTTTGTAACACTGAATTAACTGACCGACTGTAAGGTTCCACCAGGCACGTGTATGGGGACATACACGACGTCAGGATGGACGAATGTAAGGTTTAACGTAATTTTATGAATCGTCAAATAGAATCTTAGCATTATTTTATGTCGGCCACACTAATAACATTTACGTTCGGAGGGTAGGTCTGGGAAAATGATAGAAGAAGAAGGGGGTAAATGGAAAAAACGGTCAGTTAGGTCGGTGGAGTTGGAAGTGAGCAGAGTGGTAACGATAAGAGGTGTGAAATATAATTTATATACCGTGGATTCATTGTTTTATTGGAGTGATCTAACAGTAATAATAGTATTATTATATTTATACTATTATTACTATTACCTAATCAAATAAGTTACATCATCGGCATCTAAGTCCACTGCTGGACGTATGCGTCCCCTATTATCAACGCATATTGGAGCAAAATACACACATTTGAACGCATTTTGAGGTAAATAGGCCCATGATCTGGGGGGTTTGGCGATCGTAGTAGTGTGTCCACTACGATGATTATGATGATGCCCATCAACAGTACTTCAATCCTTTCCACGATACAGGCGTAGCCTAGTGCGGGGACCCCTGGAATATCTGTACGCTGTGTTTTCAGAAATATATATTCATATTTAGGATTCCGTAGCCAAAATGGCAAAAACGAACCCTTATAGTTTCGCCATGTCCGCTTGTCCGCAGCATAGCTCAATGGCCGGTAATACTAGAAATCTGCAACTGGGTACAGGTACCTATACATATTAATCATGCCAACAAAGTGGTACAATAAATACTAGAAAAATATTTTTTTGCGGGTACCTCCCCAACTGGTGAAGTGGGGATGATTTTTTTTTATTTGCTGTAATCATTGAATAAGTCTCTTAAAAAGAATAAGGGTCTTAAAAGAAAGTTTTTTTTTCTAAAGTCAATATTTTGGGAGGTACCTAATCACTCCAGAAGAAAAAAAAATTGTGTCCCCCCCCCCTCTAACTTTTGATCCGTAGGTCCAAAAAATATGAAATAAATAAAGCTTATAGAATACTTTAAAATAAAATTATTTCCAACATAATCGGCTCCGCCGTTTTTGAATAACTACGGAACCCTACACTGAGCATGGCCCGACATGCTCTTGGCCGGTTTATCTATTCTATTCTATCTTTTAGGTACGACACCCGCGGGACGAGTCGCGGTGGTGACAAATGTACTATGAATGTTACCATGACCACGTGGCGTTAGGCAACATAACAGCAAGTTAAGTGTAAATATTTACCAATATTTACACTTAACTTCCTATTGGCACCAAAATGTATAGGAATCTGAAAACTTCCATAAAAACTTTCTGGGACATTTTGGCAAATTTGACTTTACCACCTTACCAATTTTTATCAATAGGTATTGACGTGATACAAATGTAAAAACATTTTGAGAATGGTTCTTGACCTTTTGGACGCCAACGACTGATATATTGGCACCGCAGGTTCAACACCAAAGACCAATATATACCTAAGTCATGGTCCACAGAGCAATATAAACAACCAAGCATGTGCGTAAAGTTCAAATTCAGTTCTGACATTTTGTTGACGTGGCGTCTCAGTGACAGCTTTTGTATTTGACGTGGCGTGTACCTACCGGGTACATTAAGTATATGTTTAGTACATATGAGTAGTGCATTTACAGCCAAATCGGGCTTAGTGGCCCGGCCAGGTTGGAACACGCTTTGACGTGGCTTCGAAAAGGTTAAACATGATGTCAAGGAGACTTAAACACACGTCCATCTCTTATTTGTGTTAAATTAAGGATTAAACAATCATAATCGTCTGTAAATTGGATATTACCTACTCACAAATGAGCGATCATAAAGTGCACGTTCATATAATTTTAATAGCGTCTATTCAAATGACCGTTTGTACGTAATTCTCATCTGAATTCTGCATCGCTCTGTCCTTAAACGTTTAAAAGGATGCCAAGAAATTCAATTCTCTATCCATTGCTGCACATACAAGGTGGGTGCGAAATGCCAGCCAACATTTGATTTGAGTCTTTAAAAAACCGGCAAAGTGCGAGTCGGACTCGCGCGCAAAGGGTTCCGTACCATTATCAATTTATTATTAAAAAAATACAGTTAAATCAACCTACCTCAAAAACTATAGGAGATAATTTAATCAAACCAAAAATCGTTGATAGAGTTTATTAATGTGCATAACATATATTTTTTTTAGAATTTTATATCGCGTAGTTTAAAAAATTGAGGGGGGGGGACACATTTTTCAGACTTTGAGAGCTGATATCTCGAAAACGATTTGCTTAAATAAAAATTAGATTTATGAACCTTCATATCATTTTCAAAGACCTTTCTATTAATACCCCACACGCTTATATACAACTAAAAAAATTTTTCCATGCCTCAGTTACATGTATGGAGGGCCCCCACACCAATGGGTTTTTTTACAATTTAGTATCATAATCCTGTAGCGGTTCATACAACACATATCCTTGCCAAATTTCGTTACTGTAACATTTATAGTTTTCGAGTAAATCGGCTGTGACAGACGGACAGACGGACAGACGGACAGACGGACATGACGAATCTATAAGGGTTCCGTTTTTGCCATTTTGGCTACGGAACCCTAAAAAAGGCATACCTACTACGGTTCATTCATCCTTAGTTGTCTTATCTAGTAAACAACTTTCTAACCTAAAAGTACGTTGTAAACTGCTGTTTCCTTGATAAAAAATTAAGCAATTTACTAATCACTACGGACATACTGCACAAATACAGACTCAGGTATTTTGGTAAAGGCAAATATGGTAGTTTACAAAAGAAAACAACTAAGGATGAATGGGCTTTATCTATGTCGAACGGATATACGTTATACGCTTCGATGTCTATTTTATGGCAGTGTTGATACAAAAATTGTTTATCATTTGGAGTTATACAGATTTTTTAGTATGAGTTACTTAGGTTACAAAACTTACCTATGGACATCTGAAACTTAAGGGTTCTAGAACCCTAAGTTTTTTGGTGGACGAATACAAGCCATAGGTCATACTTAAGTGGCTTCTGGTTCTTAAAAATTTTGAGGTCAAAACCTAATTTGTATGTCCCAGAACCGGTAACTTTCACAATGTCCACAGGAAATACACCCGTTTGCGCGAACGCTGTATGACCCTGGACGGAATCGTCAGTACAACTTAATCAAAATTGAATGCAAATCATAAGATGTGTGCACGACAGATATGAGCAATCTACGTTTTAATTTTGTCGGATTGCAATGCCACGATGTATAAAGTGAAATAATGTGCAGTAGTGGCGGAAGTAGGCAACGACATGGCTGCGCCATCAGCGGGTCATTTCCGGTCCTACCGGTTTTTAGCTTTATCATATGACACAGATTCAATGTTCCTGGAAGAACACATTGCGGACAGTTGCGGACCTACGTGAAACACCTAAGACTAAAAAGTAAGAAACAAACACAAAAATGCAGGGTTTTATTTTTACCATAGGGGTTATTTTAAAATACAGCCCCCAGACTGTTGTACTCATCAAATTCGCGTACTTAGATAATGCTTAATTTATTCGTTTGAGTAATAACCCCGTTCTTATTTTTTATTTTTAACAGTGCGCTATCTGGGCCGATTTTTATTTTGTAATTGTTTTTTAAAATTTTCCAAATTTGGATGTTTCATATTTTTTCTACTCAGAATCGCGAGCTCTTTCGATCCTCATTAGCAGAAATAAGTGTCCCAAGAATTCCATTTTTTTTTGTCTTCCACTGAGTTACGCTCGAAGAAAGGGTATGAAAAATAGTAACTCAATGGATTTTTTTTTCTGACACTTTTTTATTTCTGTCAGAAATATCAGGATCGAAAGAGCTGAGCTGATTCTGAGAAGAAAAAATGTAAAAAAGGCCAATTTTGCAAAATTTTAAAAACCACAACAATATTTGTCAGCCTCCGTAGCCTAGTTGGTAGTGACCCTGCCTACGAAGCTGGAGGTTCCGGGTTCGAATCCCGGCGAGGGCATTCTTTGTGTATTTATTTATCACAAATGTTTGTTCCTTGGTCATGGCTGTCTATGTATTTAAGTATCTATATGTATCTATCTATTATATATATCGTCGCCTGGTACCCACATTACAAGCCTTAATTGAGCTTACCGTGGGACTAGGTCGATTTGTGTAAGATGTCCCAAGATATTTATTTATTTATTTATTTATTATTTAATATAAAATCCACCCATCTAATAAACTGATCTAGCTGACAGCGATTTAATACAAAACACTCGCGACCGAATGCAGCAGTGGGGCACATTGGCACCATGAAAATATTAAAAACCGGCCAAGAGCATGTCGGGCCATGCTCAGTGTAGGGTTCCGTAGTTATTCAAAAACGGCAGGGCCGATTATGTTCTACGAATCAAAAGTTAGGGGGACACACATTTTTTTTATTTTGGAGCGATTATCTCCGAAAATATTGACTTTAGAAAAAAACTATAGGATTACAACAAATAAATAAAATCAACCCCACTTCACCAGTTAGGGAGGTACCCGAAAAAAAATATTTTTGTAGTATTTATTGTACCCTTTTGTTGGCATGATTAATATGTGAACCTATACCAAATTTCAGATTTCTAGTATTAACGGCCACTGAGCTATGCTGCGGACAGACATGGCGAAACTATAAGGGTTCCGTTTTTGCCATTTCGGCTACGGAACCCTAAAAATGATGCTCCCTACTAAGTTTCATATCGAAAACTCGTTTATTCAACAAGTTCCACTGAAGCCGTTTCCATAATGTCCACATCCTCGTCTTCCATCTTTTCTCCCATTAGAATTCTATTCCGTCAAGGAAATTATATTGTTCCAGAGCTATTTTTTTCAACAGCAAAGAGCAACTTCCAAATTAATCCTAAACTTCAAGGTACCCAGTCACAGGCAAATTAATTTCAAAGCCAAGGTAAATAGAACTTCGAGTATTTTAATATACCTAAGCTAGTGAAGTTTTTTTAGGGTTTCGGGTAATAGGTAATTCAAGAACCCAAAAGTTCGAAATTTGCACAGAATAATAATTCGAAATTAGATAGATCTACATCCATCCACCCCTAAAAATGTATTTATTTATTTATTTATTTAAACTTTATTGCACAAAAGTAAAACTTAACGTACGAAAGGCGAACTTAATGCCATGAGGCATTCTCTACCAGTCAACCTTAAGGCAAAGCAGAGAGATTGTGGGCGGTGCTACATCTATCCAATTAAATAATATGAACAAAAACATATATATCATATCTATACCTACATATATACCTACACAAATATATACACGAACTAACTACATACATACATTAAAATACATATTAATATTATAACCGATGAAATCAACTAAAACAGAAAAACTAACAATCCTTCATTCCGCTAGCAATGAGAGCACGTAAGGATTTCTTAAATATAAATTTACTTGGAGAATTTTTGATACTAAAGGGGAGTCCATTCCAAAGACGCGCCACTTGCACGGTGAACGAATTTGACATGAAGCCAGAATGGTGATGAGGGATAGTCAGAGACATATTACCGGAGGAGCGAAGTTGACGATCGCGAGTGACGCCATAGAACTTAAAGAGTGAACTAAGATAATCAGGAGATTGTGGATCATTAAGAAAAATATTAATGTATGATCTGCTTAGATTGATTCCAATACAAGATTTTCTACTTCCATATTTATGTTTAAGCATTTATCACTGGAAGAAGTTCACAAAATTATTAATTCGATTAAGTACATCAAAGGCCATGGAAACTGGCGGAATATCAATGAAAATGATTAAAGCTACATTAATGATTAAGCGACTAATTAATGGAAATGATTAAGCGTATTCTTTACATGCAATAACGCATATAATCAACATGTTTCTCCTAACGGGATGTTTTCCTTCTTTAGTATATTTTTTTTGTGGGTAGTTTTGTACTTATTATTTTGGTGGAGGTAGATCTATCAAATTTTCTCTATTGTCAGTCACCCGTAGACCAGTGTTGAAAATATCGGGATGTACTTAATTTTAATTAAAATTATTACCCGATATAATATGTCACCTAAGTGTTTGTAAAACTATTACTATTACTAGAAGGTCGTGTATACATAATTTTTGGACTTTGCGCGCATCTATTATTTAAGTTAA
>JALPQI010011904.1:0-33462 GCA_025490895.1 Thaumatotibia leucotreta
CCACTCGTTTCGAATTTCATGTTTTTCACACTTGTGTGTATAATATATTTATATTACTAAGCATTATGTAATTTTTTAATTTTACAGTCCTTTTGTATAATTACATGTATGTAAATTCTTTATTTTACACGAAACTCAGGTAAAGATACATATATTTCATTAAGTTTTTTGATATTTTGTCTTTAGATTTCGTTCCGCTCGCTTCTATAATTTCATGTATTATTCCAATACGTTATTCATTATTAATTTGCATTTAAACCACCGGACTGTTTACAAAAGTTTTTTCACTTTGATGAACCTGCATTTTTCTAATGCACATAGGCGACACAACATTAAGAATGATTTACAAAAGTATTTAATATGAAATAATAAGGCGGTAATAAATATTTTTTTTACCTTTTTTTGTCTATAATTATTCTGTCAGCCTCTATAGCCTAGTTGGTAGTGACCCTGCCTACGAAGCTGGAGGTTCCGGGTTTGAATCCCGGCGAGGGCATTCTTTGTGTAATTATTTATCACAAATGTTTGTTCCTTGGTCGTGGCTGTCTATGTATATAAGTATCTATGTATATTAGGGTGGAGCGTGGTTGTATGGGAAAATTTTTTTTCGCGATATTCAATTTGGAACCGGTTCAAAAAGTTGCATAATGTCATGGAGATTAAAATGGTTATATCCAGTATTAAAACAAAAGGTACTTTTAGCCCTCTACCAGACACCCAAGAAATATAAGAAATCCAATTTTCATGAAGTAATCAAATATACTATTTCAGTAATATTTACAGATTTTATTTAAAGTAAACAATACTAAATAAGTATTAATTTAGAAATTATCATCATGTCAGTGGTTTTTATCCAATATTCATGAAATAATATAATACCAATTTTAATTAAAACAGCAATTTCATGCACGACAAGGAAAATGCCACAGTGAAAAAAAATTATATGAAATATATTTTTTTGACATACTAGTGTTATAGAAACGATGTTTCCTATTACAAAAAATATCATATATGTGCATAAAAATATTAAATTACGAGTTAAAACAAGCATGGAAGGTCGGCTGACGGCGTCGCTTACGCCCTTTTCGGGCCCTATTTACGTGTATTTTTAAGCATATATTTGCTTTAACTGGTATTATTTTTATTATGTAATCGAATTCACAATAGTTTTCATAATCGTGTTACAAGTTGAAAACATTGATTTTTGTACAATATATTCGATCCAGGGCTTTTTCGACAAAAATCCAATTTACGTGTTTTTACCGTGTCATAAAAAAACATGTTATGAACAAAAATGATCACAGGAATTGATTAGATCTATTACAAAAAGGTGTTATTTAATCAATAGATTTGGTTTTGAAAAGAAAATATAAAAATAATAAAATTTTAAAAATATACCTACATACCGTTATAAATCGCTAAGTAGAGGGCTAAAAGTATGTACCTAGATTTTTTTTATTATTTTTCCATTATATAATAAAAAATAAGACGTCGTTTGAGCGGGGTTCCAATATTAAATTCGAAAATTTTGGAATTCGCTCCACCCTAATGTATATGTATCTATCTATTATATATATCGTCGCTTGGTACCCACATCACAAGCCTTAATTGAGCTTACCGTGGGGCTAGGTCGATTTGTGTAAGATGTCCCAAGATATTTTATTTATTTTTAATTATATTTTTTTATAAAGAAGTAATTCCTATCCACACTGAAGTTATATTTGCGTACTCAACTACGTTTTGACAAGGATATTTTTATGTTAATTATGAATTTACATCACGTCGATAACACGGCTGCTACGGTAATAGTACGGAGTACTTCCATATCCCTATTAGCGCACGCCTATTAGAAATCCAGGACGTAATAGCTCGTGAGATCCCCAGAAGTTAATAGTAAAATGTAATCAGATTTTGAAATAATAAGATTATATTAACACAACCGAGTGACAACCCTAGGCTTGCAAGAGTGCCAACGTTCTTACATTATGCACTAACGTGTATTCTGATTTGATTGGATTTACAAACTTGTTGCAAATATTTGGCAATATACTTATGTACTCTTAATATGAGGAGTAATAAAAACCGGCTAAGAGCATGTCGGGCGATTCTCAGTGTCAGGGTTCCGTAGATTATCAAATAGTTTTCTTTGAAAGTAGGTATCCCATTATTGATTTACACTTTCACGATTATTATTCATATTTTGACGTTTCAGGCTATCCCCAAGGTCAGGATAAAATTAAACGTAAGTTTATGCGATTGAGTCAGGTTCCTCCCCTAGTAGTACCTAAAGTTGCTGTAAGTAATCCTATTATAGTATGGAGTCGATGAATAGATCTTTCAAAAAGCATAAGGGTCCCAAAAGAAAGTGTTGTTCTAAAGTCAATATTTTCGGATATAACCAGTCCAGAATAAAACAAAATTGTGTGATCCATGGTTCCAAAAAAATAGAAAAAAAACATTATATCGAAGATAATCGACCCAGCAGTTTTTGGCAAATCTGTAAGGGTTATACTCGAAGTAAGATATATTATCCTATAATACGGAAAGAAAACTCCGTGGTGATTTCTGATTCAACAGGCGTCGCTAAAGCTAATTAAATCTGGATCGTAGCTATTGCTCTTTCTCGCGGATTAATAATTAGTGTGCGCGAACGAGAATTTAAACATCAGTTTTATTTTTACACACAATTTGGTTTATTCTATTGGTTAAAAAATATACTCGTAAGAATTACATGCTTTGAGATTAATAAGAACATATCCATTACATAGGACAGGTGTATACATATACAAGTAAGGTAAACATATTTTATGTACCTGTCTACTTGTGTACATATTAAGAGTTTATTTTATGTATATGTACTCATTGGTCTGGTAAAAATAATCGATTTATGTGAACACCAATGTCCAATGTTGGTTTTGTCCGTATATTATATTCATCCAAATTATTGATAGCTATATTCTAGTCTAGTGCACAGTAGAATGCTAATATTATTCTGTCAGAGTATATCATATTTGTGAAAAACTGCATCATTCATTAACAGAGTTATCTTAGTATTTACAGTATAGTTAGGACTTATTTATATACAGTATTAGAAATATATGTCTTATTAGGAGCTAAAAATACTCTTGTCCTGTCCTATGACAGCATCGATGAGGCTTGTCAAAAAAGTGAAACTGCGTTCCAGGTCTCACTTTTCCAAGGGTGCATCGGGCAGCTTAACGACACTGTTCCGCCGGACGTCCGGTCCATTTCGCGGATCACTACGCCAGAGACAAGTTCTTTATTTTGTGCACAATGGAAAGGATTTCATTACTTTAAACATACAATTGTATGAATTTGTAAAAGTTTTGCTCTACTTAATCGAAGGTTTGAAATGCGTTTACGAACTTATAAATGTGGAAGCAATTTCTGATACGTTTTCATCCTAAACCATGTAATTAGCATTCACGTCCCGGAAAATATCTTTGGTATTATAAGAGGGTCCGTTTATACAGATACAGTCCTCACGAATATCCGCCTAATCATAATCACAAAATGACGAGAACACGAGCAATGCCGATAAATAAGGCAAACGAACCAGTTTGAATCCCCTAATATACGCTTACATATATGTAGCTAGCGCACTTTGGATTTTTCACGACGACTTTCTTCAGCGATTGGCTGGTACGAAATATCGAATGATACATAATTTCCAAAGCTATCAGATATTGAAATTTCTTACAGCATGATAATGCAGCTGGGCTATCAACGTTTCATACCGAGTTACACATAAATACAGACAAATATCTAAAGCGTATAAATTAATATTTTCAATAAACAAACGTCAGTCAAAAATTACATCAAGTCTAACGAGCCCAAACTTGATAGAGTTACATTGTTTCGGTTCCATGTTCCTGTCTCCAACTTCGATTCGTCACCGTTCGACAAGAATAATAAATCGTATAAAAACGTTTAAAATAGCACTTTAACGATTCAATCTCATATTCAGGTTCCCACACAGTTGCGTCAAAAGCTTAGGCATTTGCACGAGTATAGAGCAAGTACATCCTACTTAGCTGCATTAATACTGTATCTGTACATTGTACAACCGTGTGTACGTGTCATGTGCAAGTCTACGCTCAAGAGCAAAAGTAGCGGGCGTTGTAAATATTTTCAAGCATGCTGATTTCAAACGATTTTATTTACAGTACGTATACATAATTGTGATTGATCAAATCGATTTTAACATCAGATTATTTTATGGTCCTGATTTTAATATTTTTTTAAATACATTCCAACAAAATGGTTCAAGGAGCAATTTTGTCATGACTTGCAAATTTTATACCTATTAAATTATTTGACGACAAAGTATTTCTTTAACTGGATGAAAATATCAGAACCGAAATTCCAATACAAGCTTATGATTAAAATATTCCGCCTACCCTGTCATTATGTTTAAAAATCTATTTGAAGTAATCGTGTTTGTAGTATTTTCTATGAAAAACCTGACCTGATATGCTCTCGAATGTAGCTCTCTATTTACCAAGTTGAGCAAAGTGGGCACTGGGTTTATGCTGGGCAGGCCATTAAGTAGTTCACTTCTCTGATTTCAAGAACCTAAGACTGCGAACCAAGATTATTTGTCTAAGAAGTTCAGTCTCAGATATCTCGAAGGAGTTAACTGGATTGTATAAACTTAATATGCGAAGCCCATAATAGACAGGTATGTAGATTGTAGGTATTATGTGAATTATGTCGAAATAATTCCAACTAAGCCTAGATGAGACGGGAGTTTATAGTTTCAACTCTAATTAGCATTACGTAGACTAAAGTCGAGTTTTAACTCGATTAACAAGTCTGACAGCTGTCTGTGAGATTTTTTACACTCTGGAAGTTCCGTCGTTAGTGTTGTTCTGTATTCGGACTTCGTGAAATTCTAAATGTTCTCAATCTTACAAGATATTTATTCACTCCAAACATTTTAAATACTTATGTTTATTAGGAACGCTTTGTAAATAAAAAAAAATACCGGATTGGGTATAATGATAAAAGAATTGGTGTATTGTTAAAACATTTCTAGTTCATAGCCTGAGTTCGGAATTCACAGACCAATAGAGCGTCGTACGATTTCTTAAAGGTACGGTTTACATTATTATTTCTAGTTCACGGATCGAGATTTCCGAAAGAAGAGCTGATTTCATTATTTCGTTAAGTTTGACGGCAAAATTACTCAAGTTCTATATGGCTTCACTTGTTTGCGGGCGCATCGTTCATGCGTAGGAGAAATGCTCATAACATTTTCTTTTCTCCTTTTTTTATCGTAGAGAGCCGGTTACCACTAACGGACATGGATTATCGTAGCCTTTGTATAATGTATTTATATTTTAGCAAATGCGATGCAATTGCAAGATCACGCAAACACGATGGACGATAAAGGAGCGCACTTCATAAATCTATTGCGAATACAAAAATTGCATTGAATGAATGTGCAAATTTAATGTTACAGCAAACTCATAATATCATTATACTACTCGTATTAGGTACCACACGTTATACAGGGCGACCTAAAGTTATGGGACATGAAGAGGAAGTACCTTAAATATCGTAGATAGTGTATTTTGCTGAAAGAAGACTTAATGTTATTTTTAAAATTTAGTAATAGTGCATTCAAAGTTTTTCAAAAAATGACTTGCTTCAGTCGGAAATCGAACCAACTACAATTTTTTTTTATTTTGAACCCAACTTGTTTGGTTATTCTTTTAGTTTTAGTTATACTATGTTTCTTAAGAAAAAATGTTATTTTTTATCCATTCTTTCGAATGACATCATAAAATTACGAATAAATTTTTTTTCGTATTAAAGTAGGTTCGATGCCTAGAAAAAGCAAAAATTTTATTGGAATTTTTTAAATGCAGTATTATCTAATTTTCAAAATAAAATAAAGTCTTCTTTCAGCAAAATATCCTATCTACGATATTTAAGGTACTTCCGCTTCATGTCCCATAACTTTGGGATGCTCTGTATACTGCCGGATTCTATAAAAGTTTGTTAGTTTTGACTGTTGTGAATTATTTATAATGCAAATTGTGTTAGTTTTCGAGAATGAAATAAGCACCTACTTAAGGTGTGGTGTGAATTAGGTGTTGTCAGTGCTGAATTTTGTTGCAAACTAGATTCCAATCAATCGATACAATACTTTTATTATTCTCCACATGTGTTGTTTACGTGACAAAATATGGCATGGGTGCTATATACATATAGTATACATCAACTGCAAGGGGTTGTACCCAAGAAAACAAAGTACGTTTCGCTTATCAAGAAACTTAGTGAAGAAGACAGAATTTTCACGCATCGCCAAATGCTGCAATGCAAATATTTAGATTTGTATCTACCGATAACGTGAGTTTTGAGCTTCAAAGCTGCACTTACTCAATTAGTCTCTTGTGCTTTAGGCCAAATTGTAACCGCGTTTCTAAACATCTCACAATTCGAAGTTAGAAAATACCTTTTCCAGGTCATTGGAACTATTTTTCCCCGTCAAGTCATCGCTTAACGGTCGTTAGCGCTCCGCGTCCCGCTAACTGACAGTTTGCGGCGGCGGTAATTAGTGGTCGGTTAACAATGCCAGAACGCCGGTTTACTAGTTTCCATCTTCATTTTTACAAGTCCTTTTTAATTTAGTTGATGGAGTTTGTCGGTGGCGCTTCATTCACGAAAAAGAAATTACGCAAGTGCTGCTTTTGTGTCAGACATGCGAAGTTGCTGAAAATTATGTAATACTCGTCCTATTTTGTAAATTGCAATCACCTGATCTTCCACAACACGACTCAGTTTTTATTATTTGGCATAGTTATTTACAGCTCTGAAATACCTATCGTATATAAACATCGTTTCAAGGAGAAGATAAAATAAAATAATAGTTGTTGTTAAGACGACCTTTTTTCTTATTAAGAACGAGGACAAGAAATCGATTAATACATACAATAACACAATAAGTAGGTATTGTTCGTTTGATAGTAATGAATTTGGATTCATTTCATTCGATTGATAACAACTACAAAAAGCAATCGAAAAATATATGTGGGGCTTCTAAATAGGTAGGTAGATACATACGACAGTGTGCTGCGAACTTCACAAACAATCATGCATATTTGAATTGAGTTTCATAGTAGGTAGTACTCAGTCTATGTCAATTCATATAAGAATCTATTGTAGAATATCAGACTGTCATTTGCAAATAAAATTTTTCGTCATATTTACGAGTAAGTACGAGTAGTATTGACATGTTTTTTCGAAATGACATCCACTGAGCCTTTTTCTTCCCTAATGATTTCACCCGTAGCTTTACTGCTCGTATCCTTGTAACTTTAATCTCGTGGGATGTCACGCAAACTCTGTTTCAGCATGTGGTTTCGACATTCTATACTTATTAACATATTAATTATACTTATAGTACTTTTATTAATTTACGGTTTTTTTATTACCTTTTATGATCAAATCAAGGAACACTGTACCTATTTAACTAAATGAATTGATGTTCTGTAAGGCGTAGGCATAAGATATTTTAACCTAAACAGGTACTTAAAAAAAACCGGCCAAGAGCATGACGGGCCGTCCTCAGTGTAGGGTTCCGTAGTTATTGAAAAACGGCTGGGCGGATTATGTTCAAAATAGTTTTATTTTAAAGTATTCTATAAGCCCACTTTTCATCATTTTTCTCATATTTTTTGGACCTACGGATCAAAAGTTACACACAATTTTTTTTTCTTCTGGAGCGATTATCTCTGAAAATATTGACTTTAGAAAAAATCTTTCTTTAAAGACGCTTATTCTTTTTATTTCCTATTCAATGATACCGCACACTATAGGATTACAGCAAATAAAAAAATATACCCACTTTACCAGTTGAGGAGATACACGAAAAACAAAATATAGTTTTTATTGTACCACTTTTTGGCATCATTAATATGTATACCTGTACCAAATTGCAGATTTCTAGTATTGAAGACCACTGAGCTATGTTGCGGAAAGACGGACAGACGGACACGGCGAAACTATAAAGGTTCCGTTTTAGCCATTTTGGCCACGGAACCCTAAAAACTGATGAAACCTCGGCAAACATTTTAAAATACAAAATCCGATTAAATTTTCTGTAGTTCGGTATTTTTCCTTAGTTATCTGTTATGTTCGATGTATCGTATTTTTCGGCATATAATTATTTTGTTCTAATGAATAAAAACTACATGACTTCTTAGTATTATGCATATTTTTGACCGTGTATAATGGCAGAAAGGTACATCGTTTGAAACTTGCGTTATTAAATGTACGTTCTCTAAATACAGGCAGGGATGAACTTGCCGCTCTAGTAGACAGACACAAACCTGACATCCTGGCCCTGAACGAGACGTGGCTTCGAGAAGGAGAACAAAATGTTATACCAGCACTTCCAGGATATACGCTTAAAAGTAATCCGCGCTCTAGTGGACACAGAGGTGGCGGTGTAGGCTTTTATATTAAGCAGGGAATCTCAGCCCGTGTAAAACCTCACCCCACAGCACACGCCTTGGAACAGATGTGGCTGGTACTACGGATACAGGGCGCTGGCACGTTCGCGATTGGTACGGCCTATAGACCGGAATCGGTCCCTGTGGATCGTGCAATCGACGCCCTCAGTGACTCGCTCGATGAGTTCTCCAATTGTGATGGTACTTTTATTCTAGCAGATCTTAACATTAACCTAATGTTGCCCGATAGACCGAATGTGAAGAAACTCATGTCATACTTAAATCAAAGAAACTTAGAACAGATGGTACGTGAGCCCACCCGTTTTTCAACCGATAAAGAGTCTTTAATTGACCTAATTATTACCGATAGCCCCAAACTGTGCAGTAAGGTTTATCTAAATCATAATGAAAAAATAAGTGACCATGCGATGATTATTACTGACCTGAAAATTATTAAACCTAAGCCGGCTCCGCGATATGTCTACAAACGGTCGCTGAGTGGGATAGACAAGGCTTTATTTGAAGTAGATCTAAATGGGCTGCCCTGGGAAAATATAAGGTCACTAGACTGCGTTGAAGACAAGGTAGAACTTTTTAACAACTTAATATCGTCGTTGTTCAATAAACATGCGCCAGTACACAGGGTACGCGTCAATTGTCGGTCCTACCCATGGATCACGGAAAACATCAAGCTTATGATGAAATTGCGGGACTCGGCCTTGGCTAGGGCCCGAAAAACAAAAGAAAAAACGCACCTGGATTATTACAAGTCGCTAAAAAACTACACGAATGGTGCCTTGGAACGCGAAAAAAAGGCTTACTTTACATTTTACGTTAACCAAAATAAACGCTATCCCAAACAAATGTGGCAACACCTAAAAAACTCTACTTGTATCGGTGGCAATGAAAACCTTTCGATCCCAGAACACCTGTGCAAGCCAGATGACATAAATAGTTACTTCCTAGACTTACCGGGAACTTCAGATACGGACCTACAAACGCAAAGCACATTTGATACAGTGTCCTCTCAGAGCTGTACCTTCGATATCCAGGCCTGCACTGATGAACAAGTGGCTAAAATAATAAAGTCAATACATACGAATGCCTGTGGATATGACAACATTTCAATTGAAATGATTAGACTTACGTTGAATGTTACTTTGCCGTATATAACAGACATGGTTAACTCCTCAATCCAGTCAGGTATTGTCCCGAGAGAATGGAAACTCGCCAAAGTAAAACCTATACCTAAATCGGGGAAGACCGATGACTATAAGGACCTACGCCCTATCAGTATTCTTCCGGTTGTCTCCAAAATACTCGAAAAGGTCGTTTGTGAACAATTTACGAGATATTTGGAAGGTAACGACCTTCTGCCATTGGAACAATCAGGCTTCCGAGCTGGGCATGGTACGGCGACTGCTCTAGCAAAAGTAACCAGCGACATAAGTACAGCAGCAGATGCAGGCAAGGGTTCAATACTTGTTCTGCTGGACTTTTCCCGTGCCTTTGATTGCCTCAACACATCGTTGCTGATCTCTAAAATGTCCTCCTATGGTGTTTCGGGACAGGCGCGAAAGTGGTTCGAGTCCTTCCTTTCGGGGAGACAGCAGTTTGTAGAAGTCCAAACTCCGCAAGGACTGCTAGTTAAATCTAAACTAAAACCTGTTTGTAGAGGAACGCCGCAAGGGTCAATTTTAAGCCCATTGCTGTTCGTCCTGTACACAGCAGATTTGGTGAAGAACCTGAAGCATTGCAAGGTCCACCTGTACGCTGATGACACGCAATTGTATTATAGCTTCTTACCACAGGATGTCCAGCTTGCAGTGAGTAGGATTAAAGAAGACCTGAACATCATAGCAGACTGGTCAGCAAAAAATAATTTAGTTTTGAATCCTGCAAAATCACAATTTATCATTATGGGTAACAAGTGGCAGCGAGAGAAAATCCTTGCACAAAATCCAAAGCTCAGTATAGAAAACGAAACCATATCAAGGGTAGAAAGTGCGAAGAATCTGGGTATTCTGCTAGATGGGGAAATGCGATTCATAGAACACGCTAACATTAAAATTAGAAACGCTTTCTATAGAATCAAAACACTGTATCACATACGCAAGTACCTTTCGGAGCAAATCAGAGAAATCCTCATGGAATCTCTAATCCTCTCCCATTTTAACTACGGCGACATCGTGTATGGACCTAGGCTGTTGGAGAAAACGAAAAGATCAATTCAGCGAGTACAAAATGCATGCATGCGCTTCTGTTACAATATTCCAAAACGAGCGCATATTACGCCGTATTTGAATATTAAAGGAATTTTGAATATGGATAACAGACGACGCCTGCACTTAGCTTCAACTATACGCAAAGTTATTGAGTTCGAAAGACCTAGATATCTGTATAGCGACCTCAGATGGGTTAAAGATAAACGCTCCAAACCAATCAGAAGCACTAGGAGATACCATTTGCTACTACCTCCTCACAGAACCGCGTTATTTAAGGGCTGTTTTAAGTTTGCCTCAGCAAAGATATGGAACGATCTCCCCCCGCCCTTGCAGGAGCCTATGATTGGATCCAAATTTAAAACTCTTGTTAGGAAACACCTGTTGAAACATCAAGCGCAAACTCAAACTCTGAGGCAAACTTAAGACTAAAACCATGGAAACATAAACAGAAACTTAATTATAATTAAAATTAATATAAAAAAGTCAAATAATACACACCCTCATCCTCATCATCACCTTCACCTTTTTCATCACCCTTATCACACTTCTTTATCACACTTCTTCACCTCTTTCACACTCATTACACTAAAATGCTCAACAATATTATACTTTATTTATCTATTTATATAATTCCATAATAAGCACAGTTGTACTTCTCCAGGTATTCATTTGTCCGACCTGTAAAAGGGGCCAAACTGAAAACCAGCGCTGGACACCAGTTCAGCACATGCTGAGGTTGGCACCCATTGCCTACATATTTACTCCATATGTTAGTTAATAAGTTAGTTTAATGTTTCATAGTGTTTAAGCAATTTTTTTTTTTACTCCTCTTGTAACTATATCAATGTGTTTTTTTTTTGGGCAATAAATAAGTTTTGAATTTTGAATTTTTGAATATTTTGAAATCAGAATTAAACGGTTCCAACTTTTTGCTGGCCAATGGGAAGGGAAGGTCTAATTCAGATTAATAAAGGCCAATTAAGAAAGTACTTTCCCATACAAAATCTCAAGATCATGTAACCATTTGCATGAACAAGTCTTTATTTTCACGATTTCGGGGTTAGCCCCAAACTAAAAGTTACTCAGTATGACATATATATGGTGCGTGCGAGGTTACTAGTGAATCAGGAATCAGTGTGTCTATGTATTATAACTACAGATATTTTACGAAATTTCGACGCAATCAGATAAAATTCGAGAAGCACGTCTCATAAGTCCTAATGCATTCGCGCCACATCTGCACCGGGTCGGGGTTGTCAGTGTCACGCGTCGTATGTAGGGACGGAAATAATTTCCCCACGGCCCACGCCGCGACTGTAATTACTGTAAGACAACTATTTTATTACGAACCTTCCCGTACTAAAAATGTCCGTTAACGGCGACGGTCGTAGAATATTAACCACCATGCAAACAACCTCAAAGTTTGTGTGCACAACGTAATGAAATATGAAGTAGGTTACCTATTAAAAAGTGGAGGTACTTCCTTCATTTTATTATTATGCTTGGGTTTGCAACTAACTCTCTTTTACGAATGACTGAATAACCTTCACCAATGGGTAGAAAAAGTACGTAAGGTGCAAGCCAGGTTAGATTAAGCACTAGTTTTTATATACATATATCATCACTGTTTATCAGCCTATAATTAGTCCACTGCTGAACAAAGGCCTCTCCTATTATGTAAGCATATGGACGCATTAAACGGTAAATGCCTATAATCGCCACGTTGGGTAAGCGGACCGACAGTTGGGTGGCGATCGGAGTCGTGTGTCCACTCCACTATGATAATCGTGCTGCCTATCATCAATCTTCAATAAATAAATGGTCACTGACACTTGAAATCCCTTAGTCGACTCTTGCGACACCCACAGGAAGAGTTGGGGTGGGAGAATTGTATTGTTACTGTCACCACACGGCATAGTTTATTATATATTGAAATAAATATTGCTTGTAAAAAGTTTTTAATATTATTCTGATTTTGTACTTGATTTCCATATTTTATTATGTTCATCGCTCCTGATTGGAAAGTTAAATTTGCGTACGTAGCTAGGCGGGTTGAAAATTGTTCTTCCGACCCTAAGGTCGAAAGTATTTTTTATTGAAACCTAATCGATTCATTTAATTTCCTCAAAGTCAAAATGAAAAGTAGAGTAGCTATACATATATGTCACTCGCGACGACATGAGGATTCTAATGATACTTTACACTAATAAAAACTGTTGCGCCATCGCGAAATTCTGTTTGTTTAAAGAAAATCGGAAACATACGTAGGGGCTAAACACATAGAGTGTTGCTTATTTTATCCAGCTCTCGTATGAACGTAAAATAAGTGCAGATAAGTGAAATAAGTGCAGATTTTGTAGGTATAATACGTTCATACAAAATATATATTTTTATAAGATGTTTTTTATATTTTTTGTATTTAGGATGTTTAATCATGGCATATAGAAGCCATTATACGTTAAAAAAAATTAGGTTACCGTAAAACCATCCAACTATGGTCCAACAAATACTGTACCTCTACACAATTTAAACTTTTAAATAAGCGCCAGGCCCAATCTTCTTTTTGGCTCTGTCCAAGTTTTTATTATATTAATGTCGAGTTTGTGAAAAATATACGGAAGATAAGGGCATTATTTGATGTTGTATAATATATGATTACCTCTCACCTAGTACTATCCTACGAAGACAGAACAGAATATAAAAAAAATTGTATAGGTAATCCCAAGTGCTCCCATTGAACCCCCCCCCCCCCTGGATCCGCGCCTGTCAGGAGTCTCAGAGCCCAAGGTCAATACTCACTTTACCCACACTACCTACGCTTCTAGTTTATTTCGTTCTACAACAGTTTTTTACGATGCCACGTTTACGTGCCGTTGAACGCATTACGGACTCGCTCGTCTCTTTTATGTCGCTTTCTTCAGAACGCTGCAACTCCCACTTAGACAATATCAACTTTCCTTCTAAGTATTTAACTGTCTTAACTGGTAATGGGATTAAAATCCAAACATCTTTCTCCAATACTTAATGTTAAGAGACTTAATCAATAAATTGCGCACCTGTGAAATTAACGTGAAGAAACGCGCGAAAGACAGTGTACCTATTATGAGCTGCCGCTGTAAGTTAAACGCGAACTTCTATCCATTCCACTCATACTCGCGTATTGGTGTGAGCGAGAGGGATATAAAGTAATCCGTGTTACACTCTCACTGCGAGCTCATGGTTAGAACGCCACAATTGGTCGCACATAGTTAGGTCTCAAAGTTTAAGTAAGACAGTGGGTTTGTTTTTATATAGTCGTAGTTGTCCTAAAGGCACAGTGGCGTTCAGAATTTCATAAACTGTCCATGCACTTACGATCAGGTGGAGTGGAGCCACTTTGTTGTGTCAACATAAAAAAAAAAAAAAAGAAATGCAATTTTGAACCCCTGTGTACATATGTGATGTATCTTACACAATCCTGATGTCCGGGTTGATGAGCGCATATAATATAATAATATTTTAGTCTATATAATGCCCCACTGCTGGGCACAGGCCTCCTCTCATATATGAGAAGGATTGGGCTATAGTTCCCACGCTGGCCCTAAGCGGGTTGGGAACTTCACATACACGTTTGAATTTCTTTGCGGATGTATGCAGGTTTCCTCACGATGTTTTCCTTCAATGAAAGCTAATGGTAAATATTATCTGATATTCCGTACAAAAGTTTTGGAAAAACTCATTGGTACGAGCCAGGATTTGAACCACGACCTCCGGATTGAAAGTCATACGTCTAAACCACTGAGCCACCACCGCTTCGCTATGGACCATCGCTTCGCACTGACCGCATATATTAAGACCAAATGGAAATACTATAAAAATAGACAAGTTCCTAACGGTTTATATTTGTTCCAGTCTTCCAGTTAACTTTTCCCTTTCGAATTACCCATAAATTTTAAGACAAGCAACAAACTCGCCAAGAAAATTTAAAACTTGTGATGCGTCGTAGAAACTTTGATGGCCTGTCAAATATCCGCCCATCGGCAACCTTTGGCACATAAAACTACCTTGTAAAAATAACTGCCGAGTTTACGACCCCTGCTAAACTGTTGCGTCGATAAAACTTTATCTTCAATCCATATCATCTAACGACAAAGGGAAAGGGTTCGTAGAAACTTTTTTTATGTTGTGCGTGAGTAAATAACTCGCAAGGGTATTTTTAGATAATACAGGGTGGGAACGAGTATACCGACAGACTTTACCAATACATTCTTGATGACAAAAGAAGTAAAAAAAAAATGTGACATATGTCATTTCCGAACAAAAAAAAAATTTATTTTTCTTTCTGTTTTGTGATATTTTGATTTCTTTTGTACATGACCAGTAATAAATTGTAGGGAAACAATATTTTTTTCAGTGTTTTTGAATTTTTTTTTAAGTTTAACATTTTTCTGTAACTTTTTTCTCATTTTCTCTAACTTTAATCAGTGTGTATGTCGAGATGAAAACTATTACTGTAAGAATTTTAATCGTGCAGGCATTTTTCACTGACTTGTGATGAAAATAGTTTTTTGAATAACATGTCATTATCTCTTAAACTATAGATACATAGGTACAGACGACGTCAAAGATATCATTACGGTTTAGGCGCCAAAATATATTTACACGACCTTAATGTCAAGGCAATATACATCTACTCAAATAAATATCTAGAGTTGTATCATCTAGAACAGGGTTTTTTTAGTTTTTGCAGTCACCACAAATAAAGAATCCTAAAGAAAACCTGCACCTATGTACACCTAGACTGTTTGTTTTACTCAAATTAATTATATTGATTGAATTACTGCAGATTCCTAACACATATGTTAGGGACCCCTGAGGAACCACCCTGCATCCTTTAAGATGTAAAACAAATTAGAAGCTATACCCTAGGTAAGGTCCTATTGTAACATTGTCATAATTAAAGACGAAATTACTAGCGTAAGTAAGTATATCGATCGACATTTTCAGGGTCTCTTAGTTTAGTACTTTTTCTATCATTTACCACAAAATCAAAACTTGTAAACCTTTGACAAGGAAATAGCCTAAAGTATTTATCGGCTGATATCAATTTGCAATATCGATATGGACATTAGTTACCTCCTATTGCGGTCCGTACGCATAGATAAAAGAAGATGGCTTTGTCCAGCCATCGATCGATTTGCAGCCACGGATCTTTATGTCTAGGTATCTTTGGATATAAAATAACATACTTGTGTCTCTACACCCATAGGTACTAGCGTAAACCACTTTGCGAGCACCTTTGAACAGTGAAATTGCCTCCAGCACACTTGGGCTGCGGCAATGTTTGACATTCAGCGCTTGTCGCATCACCGTACTTTGCGTGCATAGGAAATAGTCACACATGAGACCGCGATTGTACCCGATCCAAAAGTTAGCAAAGATTTCGTTAGTATGTTTTACACTTTAAAAAAGTATTTATACATCGCAAGTATCCAGATATCGAAACTCTGTGTAGGTAGTTACAAATAAAAAAATACTCGTGTTTTGAATATCTCGTTCAGTTTCCATAGTTTTCAGCGTTATTTGATGCTGTTTGAGCATTATTTGATTCAAAACTCCAATTTTAAAAGTAATTAACTTTAATAAAAGTTGATTGGGAAGCGATGTACACTTCAAAATTAATCCTTAATTTGCAATGACAGATCGCAGCCACTAGCAACATTTGACAACTAAGCAGGACACGTTATATTGATCGTTCGGAAGAAATAAAATTAATTGTACGGTCAATTTAAATATTTATCAAATTTTAATATTTGAAAACGATAGCTAGAAATCCGTATTATTACCCATTTTTGTAAAAGCCAGGGTCATGGTAACACACTAGATACATAATAGTACATTGTGTATTTAGGGCGGTAAGTAAGAATTTGTGAACGAGTGTGAAAGTAAAGCCCAAGCCGAAAGCGCGGGCTTTACTTCACACGAGTTCATAATTCTTGTACCGCCCGTGGTACACACAATGTTTTTCATCACACCTTTGATGCAAAAAAGTAAATAAAACAATATATTTTCACAAAACTACTCTAAAATGGTCTAAATCAGGGATGACTTAATTTCATCATTTTCATAAAAGAAATCTCGGCGCGGCGCGCGGCGTGCGCCGGACCGCGCTAGTGCGACGTAATGTTGTATGAAAATCCTTAACGGCCTACTATGACGTACTGACGCACCTACGGCGCGCATCACCGCAGCGTATTGGCGCACTTACCGAACAGGTGTGATGAAAAAGAAGAAACTGACTGTTATATCAACCCACAGTCTAAACCGCTGGTCAAATATGGCTGACTTTCTATATTAAGTGAATACTTACATATAATTATCAATAATTTGAACTAAAAATGTACACGTGAAACCGCCACTCATAATTTTTCGTCAGCATAAATGTAAAATTGAATTAAAACCAGCACAACGAAATTATAAATTAATTATTATTCGTCGTTCTCTGCCGGATTAAATAAATTGATAATTTGTTTCATTGTTTGACTAATGACATCGTTTTATAACATGACGTGTTTTAATGACATGTATTATGCTTATGATTGTTATCAATAGTTGTTAACAGGGTTGTAGAATAATCCCGTTAATAGTTTACTTTTGATACTTACAAATTATATGTACGTAGGTACATTATTTAAATTACCTAAAAGATAGGATACCGATGTACATCGCAGCGATTTGTTGTAAAAGCATGTGATAGACACCTAATAAAAAAAACCGACTTAAACCGATTTCTCCAAGATCCAACCATCACTCCCCTGGAGGCAACGGCCATCTCTTTTTTTTGAAGTCGGTTAAAAAAATAATGATCGAAATCGGTTGACGTGACATTGGTATACGTATATTCGTCCATTTGTCGTACACATGCTTATATAGTGCAAATTTATGACGTATATGGTTTTCTCATGCATGCCATTGTCAGAATTGGACAAAATTAAAATAGGAATCATCAAAATCGCTTCTCCCTGTTGGAAGTTCTGAGGTAGCAAACATAAAAAAACACAGAGTCGAATTGAGAACCACCTCCTTTTTAGTTGTTGTAGTTTAATAGTTTCGCCATGTCCGTCTGTCTGTCTGCAGCATATAGGTCTGTGGCTATTAGTATACAATATATTAATCATGTCGACAAAGTGGTTAAATAAAATATAGATAAACATATTTTTCGGGTACTTCCCCAACTATTGAAGCGAGGATGATTTTTTTATTTGCTGTAATCCTATAGTGTGGGGTATCATTGAATAGGTAGGTATCTTTAAAAGTATAAGGGTCTTAAATGATGGTTTTTAAATCAATACTGACCAGGAGATAACCGCTCCAGAATAAAAACCAATTGTGCAATTGTTGATCCATGGGTCCAAAAAGTATAAAAAAGATCATGACGAATTTATTACTTTTATTAATAATAACGAGTGTACATAAATTATGAAAGTTTTCCTTACGATTCCGAAGTACATATGTGCCTGGGGTCTGTTTGGCAACTAATCCCGAGAATTGGCAGAGTCCCTTGTTTTTACAAAGTGACTGCCATCTGACCTTCTAAGTCGGATGGCCAACTAGATCTTAACGGGATTACTCCGGTTACCTCGCACTGTTTTCCTTCACCGGAGAGCCGTTGGCTAGTTAGTACCTAAATATCAATTGATATTTAAATATCTACGTATATAAATTAGTTCGGAAAATTCATTAGTACAAAAATCTTACCTTCGGAATTAATGCCTTAATTAATATGGTCTTACCCCTCGGTCCTCAGGACCAAAATGTTACTAAAAGGTGGGTTCGAATAAAATAGGATCGCATGCATAATCCTTTTTATAAAATAATAGTACCGATTATTTAGCATAAATACTTTTTTAATGTGGCTGAACTTTTTCACTGTCCGTCACTTTTTGACTACAAATATTTTACCAGGAACGAACTCTATGAGTTCCTATCAGGGTATGAGTCTAACAACAAATTTAAAGAGTTTGTAATAGTGACAATGCGATGTTAGCTGTCGGGCTCACCGTTTTCACATGCATCTTCGCAGATCTACAGGGTTGGGCGGATTAAGTGTCCTAGTTAAAAAGTGGTATAAAAGTTTAAAAACAAAACAATATTACTAATCTTGGTGTTATTTATATCGGAAACATTCTATATTTTACCGCAGCAATTGATACATTTGATAAACTCCCCTTTAACATGTATTATTTTAAGCATTATGTCGTATAAGGAATTTCATCCGGCACGCACTACCTTATCTGCCATGAGATGTCATATTAGGTTATCTAACCCTAGTACAAACTTGAATCTTAGCCTAAACCCGTCTCAATAAAATTCTGCATTGATTTGTATATGGAAATGTTTATAGCATTTCAGTTATCCAAAGATTTAACGTACTTTGCTAGGTAAATATCAGCCTCATAATTTTGGCTATAACTTGGTATTTCTTCTTATCATATTGTACCCTGATTGATTAACTTTTTTGAATAAATTTATAACTAAAATACCTTCCTTTATAGTTCTTAATAAAACACTATACACATAATCAATCTGACATTTACTAAACTCTTGCAATGAAAATGCATTTTGTTTGAAAAATGACCTTCGTGCCGCCTATTCGACTTTTTGTATTTAGCTCTTATATTTTTAAAGAGAGAGGGCGCATATATAAATTATCTGTTTTATAAAGGCCTCACATTTTGTGATTATTTTGCAGTCCGCAAAATATTAAGCCCTCTTCAATTTAATAATTTTATCGAAGATTATATAATAAGAGGCACATTTTCGTAAAAATTGCCCATGGGTGCTTATTGGTACTTTGCTGGCTCAAATCATTTAAAGCTTACCCAATTTCGGCTTGATTTTGGAAGCAGAGGACTCCTTGAAACGATTGATGGTGTGCAGTATTAAAACATACGTTGATATTTACTTTTATGGTCAGTTGATAATGTTGTCCGATGTTTAATGCTCGCTGCACCATTATCCAACAACACCGCTTTAAAAATATATACAACTAAATGTTATGAGAATGAGTTTCGGAACCCATGAAGCTGATTAAATCGACGATTTAAAATGACATACAGGGTATGAAAAGCAGTTATATTTCAATAGATAAACGAATGTTTTTCAATAGGACAGTTAATCAGCCCAACCCTGTATTTCTTAAGTGTTTCTAGATGTGATTTTGGATGAATTGTAGGTATTTTGACTGTCTTGAATTTTGAAAATTTTTTTTTGTGAAATTCTGGAATGAAGAAATTTATTGATAAAAAAAAACTATTGGGTTTTTTAATATCTTCTTTTTGTAAGAGTATAATTACAAATAAAGCATTTACTGACAAAAATATTAGCGTCCTCACTTTGATACAAGTAGGATAAAAAATACCAAATTCAAAATTTTACGTTTAAAACGCATCAAAATAGCATTAATGTACGTAAATAAAAAAAATAAAACATATCCCAAGGATTTTTGGTAATTTAAAGATTGCCCTACACCTTAAACCTTCGTAAAAGGAAAAAAAAGTGATACTTAATGATGAGGATTTTTCAGAGTAGTCGGTCAAATAAACTTAAAAAAAAACTTCAAAATTTTTAATTTAAAAATAAAATAAAATTTCGTCTGTTTTGTTGTTCTTATCAATAAACAAAGACAGAAAATACCACGAAAACTCAATTTGTGTAGTTATTCAAGTAATTTTTTACTACTTTAAAATTTTAATTTTTTTATTTTTATTTGATCGACTACTCCGAAAAATCCTCATCATTAAGTATCACTTTTTTTTTGCTTTTACGAAGGCTCAAGGTCTAGGGCGGTCTTTAGAATACGAAAATTCCTTGAGATATGTTTTATTGTTTTATTTACGTACATGAATGCTATTTTGATGCGTTTTTAGCGTAATATTTTGAATTTAGTATGTTATTATCCTACTTGTATGAAAGTGAGTACGCTAATTTTTTTGTCAGTAAATGCTTTATTTGTAGTAATACTTTTACAAAAAGAAACTAGTTAAAAACCCAATAGTATTTTTTTTATGAATAAATTTCTTCATTCCAGAATTTCTCAAAAAAAAATTTTCAAAAATTCATAACTCGAAAACTACAAAAAATCGGCTAACATACATGGGGTATATTCTGATAGCTCATGACGTGAGGAATCTAAAAAAAAATTTTTGACGTCAAGGTTTGGACCACCCTGTATATTAAATACGCCAATGAATGAACATACTTTGACGATTCGTTTTAATTTGATTTTAATCATGAGGTTATAATGTAGGATGTAGGTAATATCGTCATGCTACTATTTTTCTGTAAGCCGTCATCTGCTCTGACGTGAAATGGATGAGTTCCAAGATCCAACAAATGTGTCTACCCATTTTTAGGTAAGTATTTAGTACCAATAATAACTCGAAATCGCCTAAGTATTACCACAAGGCTGACATTTAATGTAATACATTCAGAAGATGTGTCGTCAGGTCGTCACTCAGGATTCTGAAGAAACATGTTATGAAGCCATGAATACGCTTTTACTGCTTTTCGTACTTCGAGTCACTGTCGCACACTTAGTGCTTGTTAGGCTTACTGCACATATAAGTAGACATACTTGTTAGATTGTGACGGTATCCAGAACAAACAATACACATGTGACGACCGACTGTTAGTGACTGCCGACTGAAGATGACTATTATGAAAATTGCTCAATGCATTCTCACTAATCCTTTTGCACTGTAGACACTTCGAATCCATACACATAGTAACTGATCTAGGCCACTATCTCCAGGCTGTCTCAAGCCGATCGTGTTCACGCATAATATCGACGAGTTGATGCCGCTCAGACTGGCTGCTCTCTGCTTAGGGCATTAAGTGCTTAAGCTGTAAGCGGTACTAACGAGTGTCGGGGCTGTAGTATAGAATTAGTTTTCTCGTCAAATAATAGCTACTACTAAAACATTAATATTTTAGATAACACTAGTACTTAATAATGGTAACTGCTTACAGTGTCCTTTATTATTGTTCGGCCCACGTACTTGTATATATACGTATGTTAACATTTTGTTTGTAAATACATAAAACATCACAAATTAAATTGACCAGCTGACATTAACTCGGCGCTATCGGCCCCGCTTTGTAAATTATGCTGCTAATATTGTTATCAATGTTATCATAATTAACTGTGATAATGTAATATGACCTAAAGTACCTGTACATTAAATAAAATTGGTCCTAAATTCATCAGTTGGAAGGCAAGGCATTTATTCAGCCGACCAGCTACTAGGGCACTTTCATACAGCAAAAGTTTAAATATATATATTATGACTATAGACGTAACTTTTTTAATAAAGCAGAATCTCTTTTATCTTATTTAAAGTATCAATATCGTAGGTAGCAAGCTACATTACAACGGCAATTTTCAAAGCCAATCTCATAACTTCTTTTACGTTTATGAAATAAATGTAAATAATGCCCAAATGTGTTTTTCAACCACAACGGTACCTAAAAACAAAAAACAGATACCTGATACCGTTTAACATACTTTCCCGGGTTTTTATGGTGTGAAACTTTTTTTACGTCTTCATTGGGTATTTTATAGCACGCGCGACGCTCCTCGGGGAGTGCTCGCGGGCGGTCAGTGAATTTGAATCTCGAACGACATGGACGTTATTTACATGGTGGATATACGAGTTCTTTATTTAAATATTATTATTGTTTTGGAAGTTTTACGCTTGCCTTTTGGGATGAATTGTAAAAATCATATTGTGCACTTGGCCAGGCACTGTTTAGGTTTTTTGTCCAAACGGCTTATGAAAGAATTCAGTCATTAAATAGGTAACATTTAGACAATGGAGATTACCGTGGTGTGCATGAAAGCTCGTCGTCGATCTATGCACGCCGTTTTACTACTTTTTTGCTTTCATTTCATATCTTCAGTAGAGTCTGTCAGCAGCAAGTTTAACAATTAATTAACATATTTACGTACCTACCCTACCTACCTACGACTATAAAAATCCATGTACCTATTATTAAGAGGAAGCAAACCTACTAGTGTACAATATTGGTACACATAAAAAATAACAAAGTCAAAACATGAATTGAAGTGTCTACTTGTCTAGTACACATACGAGAATTGGATAATAAATGAAGGCAGGTTTTATAAAAGTAGGAGCTTCGATAGATTTACATTTAAATCCAAAGCAAATCCATCAAAGCTCGTTAAAATGATTGCAGACTTGCTTGAGTTTTGTTTCAAGTAAGCTTTCTTTCCAAGACTAAAATAATTTTATAAAAAAACAAGATGGATTTGTGTACGATAAAATTGTGTATTGATTAAAATAACATTAGTGTCATTTTCATTTTACGTGCATGATGTGAAAGTGAAATAGAAACAGTCCAACAGCCACATAGTATGTTTTAAATGAACTGCACTTTGTACTTGTTTTATTGCAAATATTTCTTCCGAGAATTATAATAATTTTAGCGGTTAATTCAACTCTTCACAGATTGTACGCGATCGCACTCATTGCGTGCAAATCAGTCGTACATTTAAGTAAAGACATCAACAAAAGAGGAGGTTGTCAATTAGGCAGTATTTTTTGTTTAAGTACTCGATATCTCCGAAAATCGTGATTTTATTTCGTACAGGTAGGTATAACTCAGAGGTGGTCCTGTTGGCACTTTGGCACTGAGCCGTGCGGGGTCTGATGATGGCGTCATGGAGAAATCGGTTGAAGGTCGGACAGGTTAATTCATCTCGTCACATTGTACCTACTCGAATAAGTCAATCATTTAATTTTATGTACGCGCAGTTCTGATGTCCAATTTGTACTGTTGTTGCCGTCTTTTAATGAGAAGATAACTATGTAATGAGTATCAAAATGATTGATTTTGGAACTAAACAGTTACCAAGATAAACGACCACACTCGATGAGTATAATATTAAATTGTCTTATGTTTAGGCATTTACGACCGAAGTTCATATCCGATTTGCAATAAAATTGCCTTTAATATATTCAATCACTCACTACTTAGGGCTCGTGCATAAATCATGCGAGGTTTTTTCGGCTACTTTTTGACCCCCCCCTCCCCCATGGTGATGTTTGGTGAGTTTCTTGGCTACACCCCCCCCCCCTAGCAGTCTCACGTGTATTTTTTTTCAGTCAAGTTTTAACGTTCGCTCGCCGAAATTCACAATATTTCTTAGTTTGTTCATCGTAGAAAAATACACGTGAGGTCTCCTTGTACTCCCCCTCCCCTACCGTGATCTTTCGTGATGTTTTCTTGGACCCCCTCCCCCCCTATAGGACCTCGCGTGATTTATGCACAAGCCCTTATTTGGATTTGACTGAAGAAATTATCTATTCGTGTGTGCGGACCCTGACTGTAAATACAACATAATTATTTTGTCAATTTCATCATGTTGCTGCTGATAAACAGAAATACAGTTTATAAATGACTCGCATATCACAATCGCTTGTTGTTTCCGATAGCACGTGAGGATTGGTAGATTTGCGAGGTTTCGGAACGTATAATTTGCTTTGAATGCATAGTCAACATTTATGAAATGGAAGTAAATATGTAAGGCTACAGGTCACATGTTTGTAACCATATGAGGAATGTATATGCAGGGTATAAATCTAGTACGAGTGAATATCTTAACGGTGGATAGTATAAGACATGATGTCTTTAGAAATTAAGTTCATTTCGAATTTAACGCAACGACCCGCAATGTAACGCAATGCACTCTAATTGGCTACGTAAAGTTTCCCGAAGGTATGAATATTATATTTTTCCCTGATAGCCGTCGTCTTAAGCTTCAAGAAAATGCGGCTCTTTGATTTTAATTTCCTATAGATTGTTAGCAATCTTTTTTTAAATCAGTAAGGTGACATTTTTGGAGTTTTATGGATGAATAGAGCCTAATGCGTTCGTCCGCAATCAGTACAATGAAATAGAAAAATCTGTCAACGTCATTGTCACTCGTGTCATTCGTTATTTTTTTTTTCGATTTCATCGTACTTGTTGCGGAAGAAAGCATCAGACTCTCTCCGTTCATCCATAAAACTGCACAAATGTTATCTCACTCATTTAAAACAAGATTGTTAACAAATTGTAGGACATAAAAATAAAAGAGCCGCATTTTCTTGAATCTTAAGACGTCGGCTATCAAGGAAAAATGTGAAATTCTTACCTTCAGATAAGTTTACATAGCCAATTAAACGATCATTAACAGCTAATTTCAAAAGCGGATGACTGAAGGCACTGGTACCAGTTCACCGCTGAGCTAGTAGGTATTTAACTATACTATCTGTACACGTAGCTACAAATATCGCCGTGTCTCTTTTTGTTAGGAACAGAATGAAAACTTGGAGGAAAGGGAGAAAATCGACAGTACCTTGTTAGTCTTGGTAATTGTTACTTGTGAGGGATCCCTCGTGGAGCAGGCCTGCTTTCTTCTTATCTTGATTTTCTTATTAGATTTTGTCACGTCAGTCACTTTAGTCTTTGAAGTTAAGCGGAGGAACAATTAAAATGCATAAGGCAGGAGAAATCACCACAATTATTGAATTTTAAAATAATTATGAAGCGAGACACTGTGTCGGCCATTGAAAAGTTTGCAAAAGTAAAAGTTTTGAGTCGATGAGTGACCGAACGATAAATTTTGATTTGAGCGATATCCGGTGAGTGATGGAGTGAATAGGAAACGTCAAATGTTGCTAGAATAAAACCCAATAATTCCCTAACATACTGCCCGGGAAGAAATCTCCAAGATTTCTTAATGTAAACTAAGAATTATCTGCCAGAGCACAAGAAAATATATTATAGCTAAGAAAGTTATAATTATGTTAAACTAATTTATAGATTTATTACATTTAGTCAGTGTTGATAAGGAAGAGGACAAAGTTTAGATACAGGTCTAACTAAATTATTGCCTGTACTAGTTTTCAAAGAAGCTACACGTGCTACACCATCTTTGCCTGGCGACAAGGAAACAATGCGTGCCAACTTCCAACAATAAGGAGTAGTGTTTTCGTTTATGATAAGTACTACGTCATTAACCTTAAGATTTTCTGATGGTTTAAACCACTTAGAGCGGGTTTGCAAATGATGCAAATATTCTACATTAAACCGCCGCCAAAACTGTTGGGTTAAACTTTGTAAAAATTGCCAACGAGACAATCTGTTAGGCTTTTCTGCATGAAATTCGTATTCTGGTAACGATACCATATTATCCCCAACAAGAAAATGGGCTGGTGTCAAAACGTCTATTTCATTAATGTCATCAGAAATTGGACATAAAGGTCGAGAGTTTAAAATAGATTCGATTTTTGAAAATAGAGTTGCCATTTCCTCAAAAGTAAAGATGGTTTCACCTATTACGCGTTTTAATAATAGTTTTGTAGACCGTACGGCCGTTTCCCATAGTCCTCCCATGTTTGGAGCGGAGGGGGGATTAAAGTGCCACTGAAGCTAATGTTTGAGAAAATAATTTTGAACATCAGAATGTTCAATATTCCCTTTTAAAAAGGAATAGAGTTCTTTCAAGTGATTGTTGGCTCCAACAAAGTTGGTTCCACAATCGGAGTATATGTCAGTACACCACCCTCGTCTACTGACAAAGCGTGTTAAACAGGCTAAGAAACAGTCGGTAGAAAGGTCTGACACCAACTCCAAATGACAAGCTTTCGTGACCATGCAGACAAATATACACAAATATGCTTTAGCAATTGGAGCCCGTTTCAATCTACTGGTTTTTATAGAAAAAGGGCCGGCATAGTCTACTCCAACCTTCGAGAAGGGTCGACAGGGAGCTAGTCTCGATGGAGGTAAATCAGCCATTAGATAGTCTGCAGGTTTTGGATTAGCCTTAAAGCATTTGTGACATTTCCAAATTTGTTGTTTAATAACAGTCCGAGCCGATAAAATCCAAAATTGCTTTCGCAAGAGTGACAATAACATGGGTGTACCCACGTGCAAGTAAAGCTCATGATAGTAATTTATTAACAGTATTGTTAAATGATGTGACTTCGGGAGAATCACAGGATGTTTACGTTGAGTGGATAGGTTGGTGTAACTTAATCTTCCTAACACGCGTAGTAACCCTTCCGAATCGATAAAGGGAGACAGCTTTCGCAATTTAGTTCGGTGTGACAATCCCTTTTGAACAAGTTTTAACTCAGTGGTGAAGACTGAAGCTTGCACAATTTTTATTAAAGAGTATAAGGCAGTACGCCATTCTACACACGTTAACGGACCAACCCGTTTTGAATTAGGATTCCTACAATTATGAATGAATCGGAGACAATATCCTTGAACCTTCACAAGCGTGTGAAGTGAACTATATTTTGACATAAAGTCAGGACAGTCCTGGTCATAAGTGACCTTGCTTACTTGGATAGGAGATGCTTGTTTTTCACTTAAATCAGACAACACAGTTTTGCGCTGTCGTGAATCATCAGACGGCCAAGTGTCTGGTGATTGTTGAAGCCACGGTGGCGACCACCAAAGAGGATGAGAGCCAAGTTCCGAAGGCATGAGACCTCGGGATGCCACATCAGCAGGATTCATTGAAGACGGTACATGTCTCCAAAAGGAAGGAGAGGTGTTTGCAAGAATCTGAGAAACTCGATTTCCTTCAAACATCTTTAATTGATGTACTGGTGTGCGTATCCACGACAATGCAATATTAGAATCGCACCAGATTACAATGTCATGTGCAAGATGAATCAACTCAGAACAATGTTTGGCTAATTTAGCCGCTAAGAGAGCCCCACATAGCTCTAGACGTGGCACAGTCATCTTCGTTTTAATCGGTGCAACTTTGGATTTAGATAACAGCAAGTGGACCTCCACTTCATTGTTGGTTTTCTCAACCCGTAGGTAAACTACAGCAGCATAGCCTTTAAGGGACGCATCGGAAAAAGCGTGAATAGTTAACTTATTGCCATCGGCAGGCAATACAAATCTGCGCAGTTTGATATCTGACAATTCACTGAACTCGTTAATGAACGAGAGCCATTGAGTTTGTTCGTCGACAGGTAAAGGGTCATCCCAACCGATGCCCAAAAGCCACAGCCGTTGCATGAAAGCCTTTGCTGTAAATACCACAGGCATTAGCCAACCACACGGATCGTATATGCATGCTATATTAGCAAGCACAGCACGTTTTGTCATTCCAGTATTTGAAATTCTACTATGATACGTGAACGCATCAGACATTGGGTTCCATTTAACACCGAGCACCTTAACGGACCCTTCATTTTGAGGTTCAAATGACAATGGTCCTTCACGGACATTGTCAGGCAAGTCGGACAAAAATTCACTATTATTGCTGGACCATTTACGCAACTCGAAACACCCCTGGCGAAGAAGGTCGACCAATTGCGCTCTTATCTCCCGAGCGCTGTCAACGTCGGAAGCTCCTGTCACTATATCATCAACGAAAATTTGATTAGACAAAATTTGACTAGCGACTGGGTGTGTAACTTTTCCTTCTTCTGCCAGTTTCAAAATACATCTCATCGCAAGATATGGACTTGGAGAAAGTCCAAAAGTTACGGTTTTTAAACGAAATTCTTCAATGGGATCATCAGAATGTTGACGCCAGAGAATTCTTTGATAGTCGCGATCTTCAGGGTGCACGAGTACCTGTCTGTACATAGCCTTGATGTCACAAGTGAATGCAAGAGGGTGAAGACGAAAACGTAACAATATGTCCACTATGCTACGCTGAAGTTTGGGTCCAACGTGCAGAACATCATTCAAAGACAAGCCAGTGGAAGTGGGCATAGAACCATTATAGACTATTCTTAATTTTGTTGTAGATGACTCTTTGGTCACTGCATGATGACTTAAATAGTATTTGCCACTACCAGGTGGATCAAATACAGGCTCCATGTGATTTTCATCTAGGTATTCTTGTAATACCTTGCTATATTCTAACTTAAGTTCAGGATCCTTTTTAAATCTTCTTTCCAAACTTAAAAGTCTCCGAGTAGCCAACTGATGACTATCACCCAACTCACTTTCATTTCCCTTAAAGGGTAGACGAACAACAAATCGGTGGTCATCATCTCGTGAGACCGTTTTCGAAAAATGATCCTCGATAATTTGATCATCAGGATCAGGTTGTATAAAATCTGGAATCTGTTCAATCTCCCAGAATTTTGTCAAACAATCATCTAATGACACATGATGTGACAACAGATGAGGAACAGGGTCATTGAATTGAGAGGATTTACCCATGATAACCCAACCAAAGACAGTTTTGTAAGCTGCCGGTAAATTGTGAGAAGGCCACACCTTCTCACCACAGAAAATGTCATTATAGACGTCACCGCCTAGTAAAATGTCTATTGGCCTAGACAGGAAGAAGTCATCATCTGCCAATTGCAGATTTTGATAGTTTGACTTTATGTCCGCAGACAGAGAGACTGAAGGTAAATTGCGAGTCGCATATTTCAAAACAACAGCCGATACAGTCAACAATGGTTTGTCTGAAGTCATTGATTTTAAAAATATATTGGCTAAGCCATGTGACTTATGGGGTAAGCAGGGTCCTACTCCATAGATGGCTACTGGCTCATGGTTATGTTTGAGTTGTAAACGCTGAACACATTCCTCAGAGATGATTGAACACTCCGCTCCTGGGTCGATAAACACCCGAACTGCCTGAAAGTGTCCATCACCATTTCCTGCAAGAGCCATAGCAGTACCTAAAGTCACATGTGGCAAGTTAAGCTTGCTGTCCTTTTTAGGAAAGGACTTCAATGTAGCATTGTTAACAATGGAATTTAATTCTTTTTCATCTATAGAAGCAGAAGCTTCACACCTTTCAGCAATGACAGCAGCAGATTTGACTGCAGGTATAGAAACCTCAACATTTGGAGAAGATGCACAGATCAAAGTGTGATGCTTAGCCTGACATATCTTGCATTTATGTAATGAGCTACATTCATGATATTTATGGGAACCAAAACAGTTAAAGCACAAATTTTTAGATTTCAAAAAATCTCGACGCTGTTGAATATTCAAAGCCTTGAATTTATTGCACATATACATGTAATGATCAAGATTGCAATATCTACAACTTATTTCCTTCTTACTTTCTTGGACATGCATCACCATTTTTGGATTATGCTTAGGTTGTTGACCTTTGAAAGCTAGTGGTTTAGATGGTCCACTAACAGATGTCTTTAAAGCATTAGACATTTCCAATGCCTTACACTGGCATTCCAAGAAAGTTAGAAGTTCAGAATATTTAGGGATATCTGACCCCGTTAAACTTAATTCAAATTTTCCGCGTAATTCCATTGGTAACTTCTTTAACAGAATATGTAATAGAATAAATGACCAGTCGTCAGGTTTAAATTTCAATGCTCGAAGAGCAGCCAAGTGTTCATTAAACAAGTTTAAAAAACGCCTTAAATCAGACTTCATGTTGACTATTGTCGGAAGAGACATAATTGCTTCCAAATGGGTGTCAGCAATTAGACGAATATTAGAGAAACGATTCTCTAATAAGGTTAAGGCAACCCTATAATTCTCATCAGTGAGTGGTAAATGTTTAACCAAGTTCAGAGGTTCACCTGATAAACATGAAATTAAATAATGTAATTTTCTCACAGGCTTGAGTGTCGAACTCTCATCAACAATATTTTTGAATATATTTATGAAATTTGTCCATTTAGTGACATCTCCGTCAAAAGTCGGAAGAGAAATACGAGGCAGTGGTATATCCTGCACGCAATTTTGATAGTTGTTTACATTTGTCGGTGGCGAGTTATCAGTTGGACATAACTGTGCATAAAGAACACTTACTTTGTTTAACTTTGTATCATACTCTAAGTATTCTTGCATATGTTTTTCGGAGTCGAAGCCAGCACGTTTCCCCGCCTCCACAGACACGTAAGTTTCTTTAAAATCATTTTTTATTTGAAGAAGCTCGTTACACCGCGTCGTGAACTCTAACAATTTCGATTCGCTATCATTGGCGCACTCCGACGCGTTATACACCAGATCTACTTGAAGTTTTGCTAATTTGTATCGAATGTCGGCACTCATTTTGACTATTATTTATTAGACAAACATCACAAATTAAACGTAAACAAATAACCGCACGATTCAAGTCAAAGTTGAAAACCGAACTGACAGATGACAGTAGTGACAATAGTTAGTTCACTCACTCGGTTCGCTCACGGGCATAGACTAAAATGAATGGTATGAACTAAAAATGAACGTATCGATCGACGAAGGTTATCATGTCTACCAACACTGACTAAAGAATTATAGGTACAAATCCACCGTCAAATTTGTAAAAAACGAACTTATTATTTTCACAACCTCTAAAAGATTGATCAAAGGATTTAATTATGCACTAGCAGAAAATTAAACGTATGAATCGTAATTACAAACACGTTCAAGACAAGTATGACATAAAATGCGACGCGCGCAGACACAAATTACTTTCGTAAGACAAAATCAAAATGCATTTACATGCAGTCACTTTCGACACAAAATACACGACATGTGCAGATACTTAATTACTTTAATTTAGATTAAAGCAAGACAAATGCAAACTTGCAGACAACAAAATGCACCGTGTGCAGACAATTTATTACTTTATGGGAAAAGTAAGGCGAATATTTCAAAGATGACTTAGCAAAAAATGGCCGACAAAAGTTTTACGTACGAGTTTAACTTTAGAATTTTGACACGATATTTCACAAATAAGGTTCGAAGGAACAAATTTTATGTTAGGAACAGAATGAAAACTTGGAGGAAAGGGAGAAAATCGACAGTACCTTGTTAGTCTTGGTAATTGTTACTTGTGAGGGATCCCTCGTGGAGCAGGCCTGCTTTCTTCTTATCTTGATTTTCTTATTAGATTTTGTCACGTCAGTCACTTTAGTCTTTGAAGTTAAGCGGAGGAACAATTAAAATGCATAAGGCAGGAGAAATCACCACAATTATTGAATTTTAAAATAATTATGAAGCGAGACACTGTGTCGGCCATTGAAAAGTTTGCAAAAGTAAAAGTTTTGAGTCGATGAGTGACCGAACGATAAATTTTGATTTGAGCGATATCCGGTGAGTGATGGAGTGAATAGGAAACGTCAAATGTTGCTAGAATAAAACCCAATAATTCCCTAACACTTTTCTTTACAAGGTATCGATTATTTTTTGTAGCCGAGCTGTCAATCGCTTGCTTTTTGTGGAACCAGTGCATTACTGCCATAACAATGTTTACATTGCTCCTCTGCAAATATTAATAAAAATATTTTGGGGCCGTAGTTGAGTGTAACTTAAAAAACCTCTAGATTAATTAACACACTAATTAATTCTATGCTTAGTTTAATTTATTGCCCGTATAAGATATGGAAATGGCATATTATGTCCTCCATTTGTTACTTTAATATATACCTATAACAGGGATGATGACTGGCAAGTCAAATCAGCATCTTTTTTCGAACTGTCAAAACGATCACCACTATGGAATTTTACATGAAATACTCAAAAGTGACGTCACGTTTGAGTACTGCCAAATGACCTACTCTTTTAAGTTCTTTTCAATTTATTAAATATAAGTTCTGTACAAAAATTACTGCAATCTACATCTTAGTAATAATTGCTTCGTGTATTATGTCGTACATAATGTTAAATAATTTATTTTAACTACAGTCATCATCCCTACTGTACCTGTGTACCTACTAATTCATCTGGAGAAACCGTACAGATTATAATTAAATAACTAATGATACTTATTTTAACAATACTTTTAAAGTATTAAAAAATATTAGCAAGCAAATATAAATATCTACTAAAAGCAAATTTAAAATATTCGGTGAACCTGCTTCGACTATTATTAACAATAACTTCGAATTTGAAGTTTAGTCACGGTGGCTACTCAAGCATTTTCTCCTTTGAAATGGTAGATATCTCAATAAAAGCTTTTCATAAAAAACAATACAAAGGATTTGAGCTGGGTTCTGCTCGAGCCTCATCGACGTCGTGATATTCTCGATTCAGATTTGTAAAGTCACTGCAGTCTCTTTGGAGAGATGGCATACAATTTAATACAGTGGAGTCCATTTTCACATATATACCGTTTCCAGTGACGTGAATGAACCTTTCGTAAACGTTTTGATACGTAGTACGTACTATGAAATTAATATGGAACGCAAGGTCTAGGATGTGGCTTGTAATGTAAATAAAGTAATTAATATAATAAATGCACATGTTTTCGACTGTAGGTAGATAGGTACATAATATTATAATTTAATAATGCTAAGTACCTATTAATGAGGCGAACAAGTCGGAATATGGGATCAACGGACCTTTCAATAGTTGTTTCTGCGAATAGTCTCATAATAGATAACTTCGACGATTCAGCGCTAGTCCGACAATTTCGCGAGAAGTTGCTTGTTTTTTAGCTATTAGAAACAAACTGAAATATTATTTACTTATTAATTCAATTTTATAACCGTCGATTTTAATATACAAACACAATGGAAACTTTGGTTACAAAATTACACTTTGAGCGTGGGGAACTCCCGAGGGGAGTTCTCAGTGGGAGGTCCATTTTTGGTACAAAGCGGAAAAATCACGGGATCGGCTACGAGCGTAGCACGTAGCACTCGTCCGCAATGAAAGTGTTAATATTACTGATTATTACGTATGCTGCCGTCATGCAGTCACGCCTGTACGTACATAGTTACGAAGCATTTTAGCTACAAAATTATCTGCTA
>JALPQI010011905.1:0-45345 GCA_025490895.1 Thaumatotibia leucotreta
CGAAAATCGAATACCACGGATGTGAATTAGTCAGAAACGAGTATAATGATGAAAAATGTTCCGCCATCTTGGATCTTAAATATATACTACATTTTCAGAATACGTTTTTAACTATCATGAAAGTGCTAGGATAGGATGTCAGATGTCAACTTCTTCTTAGTCGGACACTCTTGTCAGAGTGGTCGTGGTTGCGCAGACGGGGTACTTGGAGAGCTGTTTGTTGCGTCGTGAACTTTCTCGAGAACTGCTCTACTGGCAATTTGCTTCCATTTTTTCCGGTCCGAAGTGTTGCGAGTGCATTGGATCATGGTTGAATCGGTAACTTGTTTAATCAGGTCAGTCCAGCGAGTTGGTGAGCGTCCGCGTGATCTTTTGCCTTCCACCCGGCCCTGAACCACCAGTCTTTCCATCGAGTCCTCATTTCTGGAGATATGACCAAAAAACTTCAGTATTCGTAGAAGCACAGTTGACGAAAGTCGATCTTTGATGTGAAGCTCTTTGAGTATGGAAGCATTGGTGCGAAATGCTGTCCACGGTATTTTAAGGAGGCGTCTCCAGCACCACATCTCCAGTGCGTCGATTTTACGGCGATCCTGTAGTTTCAGTGACCAAGTTTCGGCTCCATAAAGAAAAATTGGGAAAACGAGGCATTTCATCAATCTGACCTTTGTATTCTTGGTTACCCTCCTGTCTCTCCAAATCTTACCCAGCCGTTCTACTGCAGACCTGGTGATGGCACATCGTCGTCGGATCTCGTCGCTACATCCCCCGGTGTTGGAGATAGCAGCGCCGAGGTATACATAGTTCTGTACAACTTCGCAGTTGGCTATCCTCTGTACGCTAGTTCCATTTTGTTCAGCCCGGTCTACTATCATCATCTTTGTTTTCTCCCGGTTGATAGCGAGCCCGAATTCAAGACTGATAGCTTCGAGACGAGTCAGAAGGTTCTCCATGTGTTCCTTAGTCTGTGCGAGCAGAGTTGTGTCATCAGCGTATCTGAGGTTATTTATCAAGCGTCCGCCAACTGTTATGCCTTTATCACTTTCCTCTAAGATGATGCGCATGATGTACTCTGTGTAGGTGTTAAAAAGTAACGGCGATAAAATACAACCCTGTCGCACACCAGCTTCGGTCTTAAAGTGTTCAGAAAGGGTTTCATCCACCCGTACTTTCGCGGTACCTAACTATTGTGAAGGCACTCTATGAAGACTTAGGTGGGGTGGTACACCCATTTCCGCCAGTATCCTCCAGAGGCGCGACCATATGACTGTGTCAAATGCTTTGCGGAAGTCTACAAAGCAGATGTAAAGGGTTGAGTTAAACTCTCTGGCCTTCTCTATAATCTGGCGCAATATTAGTATTTACTCGCGAGTTCCTCTTCCCTTCCTAAATCCGGCCTGCTCGGGAGCAATTTGCCTTGACAGGTAAGCCGACAGTCTTGTGTTTATTATATGGAGCATCACCTTACTAGCATGGGAAATCAGAGATATGAGCCTGTAATTGCTGCACTTTTTGGTAGACCCTTTCTTATGCAGTGGGATAAAAATGGATTGGGACCAGTCATCCGGCCATACACCAGTTTCCCATATTTTACTACAGATGGTAAATAAGACATTGACTCCGGATTCTCCCATTGCCTTAAAAACTTCTATTGGGAGAGATCTTCTATGGGAGATGTCAACTAGAATGACATAAATCAAAAACAATTTTCTTCGAGTAACAGTAACAAAATTACGTTTTAACTGTTCTAAGTAATGCAGATTACTAAAGTACTTGATTACGTTGGATTCAATATTATAGTAACGGATTACAATACCGATCCCAAAGGAATGGATTATGTACACCGGTAATATGAGTTACCTACCGTACTATAGTTTTAGTAAGTTCAATAATATAACCAAACATTTTCAGTGGCCTTTGCCCAATGATTTGATGTTTACCGTATGTGACCGGCGACCGGGCATTTATTAAAATGCGTAACATGGTTTGCCGGACTTAAAGCGTAGTAAGTGCAATAATATAACTAAGCATATTCAGTGGTCTGTGGCCAACGGTTGAAAATGTACAGTTTGATACCAATCAGTAGGCAGTGATGATGGTTGCGTTTTTATTGTTTGTCGTAGTTTCTGTCACTTTTTAATATGAACGAGTGACACATGCAACGATAAACAAGGGCATAAAGCACTGTTTTATGACACGGGCTCGACATTGAATCCTGAACGTAACGAAGTCCCAGTTTTACTCACGAGCGCAGCGAGGGAGTTATAGACTGAGTACTGAGTGCAGTGAGGGATTCAAGCGCCCGAGACAAAACAGTTTTATTCCCGAGGTATATACTCTACTTTTCTCACCTTATTCGAGACATTAAAAAACAGGCTTAGTAATTTCATTTCATTTCATTTCATTTATTTCGCTTGATCATACACAGTTGTCATGGGTACATGTCATTGGGGTGTTATAGATACATTTGTAGCTATTAATACGTACATGCATGTATGGTCTACCACAATATGGCATGCAAAATCTTATACTAACTTAATATTTAAAATATACTAATCAAATCAAAATGTCAGGTTGTCAAAATATTCATTCAAATTATAAAATGGTCTCAGTAATAAAAATGATTTTAATTTTTTTGAAAAGTCAATAATATTATCACATAGTCTTATGTCCTCATTTAAAAAATTAAATATTTTAATCCCAATATATTCTAGACTTTTTTTATAATGTGAATAATTTTTTGATTCTGGCAGCTGTATATCAAATTTATGTCTTAGTCTAGGCTGTCTGTTTTTATATTTACATGAAAATCGTGTTTTATTCTTATAAACAAAAATACATACTAAATATATATAAAGCGATATGACTGTCAGTATCCCATGTTTTACAAATAGAGGACGGCAATGCTCAAGCGGCCTTGCCTGCTCAACATATCTAACAGCCTTTTTTTGCAAAATTAGAATAGGCTGCACATGGGCACTGTTACCCCAGACTTCAAGGCCATATTTCATTATAGTTTTGAAATATGAAAAGTAAACGGTTTTAAGTGCAGTGGAGTTCAGCATTTTAGACAAACTTTTCAATGTGTAACAGGCAGAAGCTAATTTTTTTCTTAATAGATCTGTATGACTGGACCAGCGCAGCTGCGTATCTAAGTATATGCCTAGGAACTTGACGTCATCGGCCTTAACTACAGGTAGCGGCAGATTGTAAGGCTTGCTATTTGTATGTCTAAGAAAAGGAAAATATACAGTTTTTTCTAAATTGATTTTAAGGCCATTGCACTGAAACCAGTAGCATAATTCCTCCCACGCTTTTCCTATTTGTGCTTTAAGTGCATTTATGTCTTCATGACTTACAATTATGCTTGTATCATCTGCATAAAGATAAGCAGTGCCATGAGTTATATTGATTTGCAAATCATTGATAAAAATAATGAAAAGTAAGGGTCCCAGCACAGACCCTTGAGGAACTCCACAGTCAAATGCTTTGTTGGCAGAAGTTACATAACTAACACAGCCGGAATTATCCACATTGACTAATTGAACAAATTGGGTTCTATCCGTCAGGTAAGATGTAAGCAGTCTTAGTGTAGGCCCACGGATTCCATAATATTGCAACTTATCTATTAATATTTTATGGTTTACGCAGTCAAAAGCCTTACTTAGGTCGCAAAATATACCTGCACATTTATAATTTTGGTTAAGATTTCCCATAACTTCTAGAACTAATTCAGTTATAGCTGATAAAGTATTTCGATTTTGTCTAAAACCAAACTGTTGGGAACAAAAGTAATTGCATCTTTCAAAGTGATTAATGATTCTACTTGCAATAGCCTTTTCAAAGATTTTGGAAAGGACAGTTAATAAAGAAATGGGTCTATAGTTCGATATCTCTTCTCTACTGTCCTTTTTATGCAAAGGAATTACTTTTGCTGTTTTAAATTGGCTGGGGAAAATTCCATCGCAAATACACTCATTAAAAATGTCACATAATGGTGCGCAAATAGTTTCTATATTATATTTTATCAACATGGTACTTATATCATCCGGACCACATGAGCTTGTGTTTTTTAGTAACTTGACGATTTTTATGATTTCAACTTCATCTATAGGTGACATAAATATTGATTTGGCGTTATTTATGTGACAATTATGTAACAGATGCATATATTTACTATAATCTGCATTAATATCAGAAAATTTACCCGCGCTAACAAAATATTCATTAAAAATGTTGCTTACTCTTTTGGGATCACTGATAACCTCATTTTTAACCCGGAGTTTGATTGTATTATTATCAGAATTTGACTTTTTGCCAGTGTTTTCATTGACTATCCTCCATATTGCCTTACTTTTAGACTTTGCCCTTTTTATTACATTTTTAATGTGCAGGTTTTTTGCTGTAAGGATCAATTTCTTTAAGATACCGTTGTAGGTTTTGTATAACTGCCTGAGATTACTATCGTGCTTAAATTTACGTGTTGCTAATAGTAAGAACCTTTTTCTCCTGCACGATATTTTGATTCCTCGCGTTATCCATGACTTTTGGTGATTCCGTAGTCTTACTTTTTTAAGAGGAAAATGCTTGTCAATTAAGTCATATAATACATTATAGAACATTTGTACTTTCCCTTCACAAGTATTTTCATTGTACAAACTTTTCCAACAAACCATTTCCATGTCTCTTTTAAAATACTCTAACGCAGCTTGGGAGTAAATTCTTTTCATCTGAAATTTAATTTGCTGACCTGATTGTATTAATCTATCAAAGAAAACAACTATTTGTGCATCATGATCTGAAAAACTACAGGGGATAACTTGGCTCTTATAATTATGTCCCAAATCTGTAAATATATTGTCCACCAAAGTTTGAGATGTCTCTGTTACACGTGTATAGTTTTTTATTGTGGGCCTCATATTATGCTCCAGCAGAACCTGCAAAAAATCCTTAGTAACATTTGTTTTGCCTTTTAAGTCTATGTTGAAATCACCACACAGGATGGAACAGTTATTCTTAGTATGACATAGAAATAAGTCTAGCTGTGTTAGAAATGTTTTGACATCACTACTTGGACTTCGATAGACAGTACTAAGATATATCTTGGGCATGTTTAAGAGTTGAAGAGACACACAGCATACCTCAAATACTTTCTCTTTATAATATCGTTCAACATTATACATTTGACAGCTTTTAAACAGGTCATCTCTAACAAAAATAATGCAGCCACCTCCACGACTAATGGACCTGCAACAATTAGCTACAATTTGATAACCCGGTAACCTAATGCTAGTGTCTTCGTGTTGCCTTAGCCATGATTCTGTTACACATACAACACATGGACGGATGTCAAGCTCTACTTTCACAAAATACTCTAGATGCTGTATTTTATTTTGGAGGCGATTAATATTAAGATGTAGCACTGATAGGTAATTATTACTGTTTGTAGGAAGAGTATTATAAATGGAGGCTTGACACTGACAGTCGATCTCATTTACTTGTTTACATGTAAATTGTCTACTATGCCTAAAAAATTCTCACTAGATTCCTCTGTAATTACAATTTCATGTGGGTTACTCGTATTCTCTTCTGTATCGATTACATCAGGTAGAGCAAAAAGCGATGTAAGAAGTTGTAACAAGTCGTTATATATCGTGTTATAACCCTCCCGGTTTACATTACCAGACGAAGAAAACATCCGGTTATCATATTGCAAATTTAGATTTGAGTCCAAAATGTAACAATAATTATGTTCTAGATTACTTTTCCAAAGTAAATTATTAAAAAGTTCAACACGATTTGTAAATAATTTTGAAAATTGATTAATTTTAAACGTAGGTAGAGATATTACAATGTTCGTGTGTTGCACGAGACTTGTCTGCTCCTGAATAAATTTGACTAAATTACAATAGTTAATACTAGTCTTAAAGTCTTTATCACCAATACAGATGAAACAAAAGTCACTCATAGTGAAGTCTTGGAGCTTGTTTCGAAGACCGACAAAGAGTTCCTGTGTTGTCGCTCCAGGCTTTAAGTAAAAACATCTATTTTCACTAGGGAAATCCCGTTTCAGCAGTTTTAGCATGTAGTTTCTATAGTTACTGATAACGCACACTTTTGATTGTGAAAACGTAGACTCCATTGCAATTGTTCTCGGTGTAATTTTAGTTTCACAATCAGTTTGCGGATCGCAATTAATCAGTGACTTGCTCGTGATAATATTCGATATATCATTCGTTTTAGATGTGTGAAATAGTTGTGCCACGTTTTCCACTTGTCTACTTAGTAACATGATCTCATTCTCGATCTTCTTTAACAGTTTCTCAAAATTTATGATTTTTAATTCTAACCTTAATACTTTTTTGTCGCTCTCTGAAATCAAGTCTTGATGTAAATCGGCGGCCGGCGAAACTGGTGTTGATGGAAAGCCGGGCATCAAGGAGTTCCTCGATTTTTTCTTAGCGACACCGTTGTTTTTAATTTCAAAAGATGACGAGTAGCATAAAGATTGAAGTACTTTTGTCTCCATAGTCAGTTGCTGTATTCGCCTTTGAAATTCATTGTTTTCGAGTATTTTAATTTCTAATTCCTCTTGGGTACTGGCTAGTGCCAACTCGAGGTCATTTATTTTTCCATACAGTTCCTCGTGATCATTTAAAAGTGGTATACCGCGATGTGTTATGCCGTCTACACTTCTTGAAAGTACATCAGAAGCGGGTAAGGAATCATCTTGAGATTCCGAAACATCACTGTTGGTGAGATTTATGGAGTCTATTGTAAATGAGTTGTTAGAAATATTGTGTTTTGAAGAGTCCTCATTTGGATCAGAGTAATTTCTAGTTGCATGATGTAAAGGTGAAGATGATAACAACCCGGAAATCATATTTACATGTGATTCCATGTTAACAACGTCCTTAGTTATTATTTGATCATTCTCTACATTAGGACTTATTCTATCTATGACCGGCAATAAAATCACACTAGATGGCACCTCGGATGTTATCAGTCGAGGTATACAATCGGTTGACTGTTGAGGTATACCATCCGGTGGCTGAGATTCGTTGAGTGCTGTAGATTTTAACTGAGCTTCCCACCTAATACTTAGTATAGATAATATTTATTGCAGCAAATTAATACACAAATAATTCCCTCGTCGGTATTTGAACTCTAAACACTATACGATACGTATACTTATGTATACTGAAATAAGATTGAAAATAAGTTGCATATCGAAAATAAGTTGTAAGAGAGAGATGGAATCGAAATTTTCATTTTTCGAAGTTCGCGATAAGCCTAGAGCATTAGCTAACTAAATACATATTATAATACTTAAATACAGCAACTAGTACCATCATGGAGGCTTTTATTGTCACTGAGTAAAGCCCGGGCCAGACGGTCACTGACAAGCCCCCGACCGCTCGACCTTGGTCAGTGGTGGCCGTCCGAGTTGTCTGGCTACACGGTCGATGACCACGCTCCGACATCAGTGTGTTCGGAACTTGTGGACCGACTGTACGTGCAATGGCTCCGTGTCTCTTAAAATTTCAGTAGCATTATTACTTTTGAGCACTGCCTATAAAAAAGAGAAAAACAGGAGGATATGGATGAAGCGATGGCTCAAGCAAAGACTGGTTTTAAGCCATTTAAATCTCGTCGATATGTTAGACTAAGACGATCCTCTTAATTTGTTTAGAAATAAATTCAAAGTATCGTATATCGGTGACGGTAAATCTCACAAACAGGGTAAGCTTTTATATAAATCTAATAATTCCACGATAAAATCGCGTTCTCATCTCTTTGCTTCCGTTACGATTTACGCTAATACTTTTAAGGTCAGAGTTCACAAACGTGCGCGCGCGACGATGTCCCGAGCGCACTGGCTTCGCGTGGTCAGCGACAGGCGACATCGGTCAGGAGCGCGCGCTCGATGACCAAGGGCGTCAGAAGGTCAAACGGAATTTTGTCGGTGACAACCGGGTACATGGTCCGTCCTGACCGAGGTTCGGGGCTTGTCAGTGACCATCTGGCCGGGGGAAGGCGTGATAAATAAATAAATACACAAATAATTCCCTCGCCGGTATTTGAACTCTAAACACTATACGATACGTATAATTATGTATACTGAAATACGATTGAAAATAAGTTGCAAGAGAGAGATGGCCGAAATTTTCGTTTCTCGAAGTTCGCGACAAGCCTAGAGGATTAGCTAACTAAATACATAAAATACTTACATACAGCAACTAGTACCATCATGGAGGCTTTTATTGTCAGTGAGTAACGGGATGAAGATTTTAGAATTGTAACTAACGTGAGACTCATATTTAAATATTTAGCAAACGGGTTACTCACACATGTCCGGCAATTATCGACGTAAATAAATTACGTGAATAACCCGTTTGCTAAATATTTAAATGATGATGATACCTAGATGAAGATTCTTGACAATGTCCTGAACACTATTTAATTAAAAAATGTAACTAAAGAAATTGAACTCAAATAAAAGCCCGCTTGATGGTAACAGACTGTATGTATATCAGTTATCACTTGAAATGTAGTAATAAACCCAAACTGAGCGCGCCTCCATAGGTACAGTCGACAAAAAGTGTGGTCTACCAGTTTTAGACTTTATTATGATTAATTCATCATCATCATAATCATCATCATCATATCAGCCAAAAAACGTCTACTTCTGAACGTAAGCCTCCCCCAAAGATTGCCACAATGACCGGTCCTGCGCCACCCGCATCCAGCGGGGTGAGGCGGGCGGCGACGGGTGGTGACGTGGCAGCGGGGGGAGGCGGGCGGCGGCGACGGGAGGCGGGTGGCTGTGGGTGGCGGCGGGTGGAGGCGGGCGGCGACGGTTGGCGGGCGGCAGCGGGGGGAGGCGGGTGGCGGTGGGTGGCGACAGCGACGGTTGGTGACGGGTGGCAGCGGGGGGAAGAGGGTGGCGACGGGTGGCGTTGAGTGGCGACGCGTGGCAGCGGGGGGAGGTGGGTGGCAACTGGTGGCGGCCACGCAACGCGCACGTGCACGCATCGGGTGTGACCCCGCCTTTATGATTGCACATAATGATAAATAGTACTAGACAATTCAATCTTTAAAAATATTGCCACGTTTCATGTAGTTGCTCCGGCATATACTATGCAAGTGTGCGAGCGGGAGGACAGTAGGCGCGCCGTCACGCACACAGAGAACAGGAGCGGGGCCCGTGGGTGAATTCACGTTTTTTCCTAGGTTGATGCCCAGTCTTAACCATGCGTATAAACTAATTAGCAGGTAAACGGCCATAGTCGCCACGCTGGGCAAGCGGATTGGCGATCGCAGTAATGTGTCCACTATGATGACCATCATCAATATTCTGTCAATTAATGATCAGTGAAACTTCAATCCCTTAGTCGACTTCTACGACACCCGCGGGAAGAGTGGTGGTGACAAATCTATTCTTACTACCGTCACCACAGCAAGAAAGCATGTTGATGTAATGATTTTGTTCTAATTCTATTATACTAGTATGTAGTTTAGTATGTAGTTATAGTTTGTTAGTAATTTGGGTCAACTGTAACGCTTATAAATCTATATATATAAACGGCAATGTCCTGACTGACTGACTGACTGACTGACTGACTGACTTAAATCAACGCACAGCCCAAACCGCTGGTCCTAGAGAGTTCAAACTTGGCATGTACATTTTTTATAATGTTTAGAGGCGCACTAAGAACGGATTTTTGAAAATTCATCCCGTAAAGGGGTTAAATGGGGGGTTAAAGTTTGTATGGGGAAATAAGATTAGTTGGGCTATTTTATTCGAAACTTCACATGAATGTTTTTAACAATAAATATTTAAACACGTATTTCAGGTTTTTTGAAAATTCATTCCCTATGGGGGTTAAATGGAGGGTTAAAGTTTGTATGGGGAAATAAGATTAGTTGGGTTATTTTATTCGAAACTTCACAGGAATGTTTTTAATAATAAATAAGTAAACACATGTTTCAGGTTTTTTGAAAATTCATCCCTTAAAGGGGTTAAATGGAGGGTTAAAGTTTGTATGGGGAAATAAGATTAGTTGGGCTATTTTATTCGAAACTTCACATGAATGTTTTTAACAATAAATAAGTAAACACGAATTTCAGGTTTTTTGAAAATTCATTCCCTATGGGGGTTAAATGGAGGGTTAAAGTTTGTATGGGAAAATAAGATTAGTTGGGCTATTTTATTCGAAACTTCACATGAATGTTTTTAACAATAAATATTTAAACACGTATTTCAGGTTTTTTGAAAATTCATTCCCTATGGGGGTTAAATGGAGGGTTAAAGTTTGTATGGGGAAATAAGATTAGTTGGGTTATTTTATTCGAAACTTCACAGGAATGTTTTTAATAATAAATAAGTAAACACATGTTTCAGGTTTTTTGAAAATTCATCCCTTAAAGGGGTTAAATGGAGGGTTAAAGTTTGTATGGGGAAATAAGATTAGTTGGGCTATTTTATTCGAAACTTCACATGAATGTTTTTAACAATAAATAAGTAAACACGAATTTCAGGTTTTTTGAAAATTCATTCCCTATGGGGGTTAAATGGAGGGTTAAAGTTTGTATGGGAAAATAAGATTAGTTGGGCTATTTTATTCGAAACTTCACATGAATGTTTTGAATAATAAATAAATAAACACATGTTTCAGGTTTTTGAAAATTCATCCCTTCAAGGGGTTAAATGGAGGGTTAAAGTTTGTATGGGGAAATAAGATTAGTTGGGCTATTTTATTCGAAACTTCACATGAATGTTTTTAACAATAAATAAGTAAACACGTGTTTCAGGTTTTTTGAAAATTCATTCCCTATGGGGATTAAATGGAAGGTTAAAGTTTGTATGAAGGAACCAGATTCGTTGGGCTATTTAATTCAAAACTTCATAGAAGTGTTCTTGCCAATGAAGATGTAGGTACTTATCTACATACCATGTTATATACGAGTAACATAGGTACGATGAATACGTAGATACTTTTAATATTAAATTTTGGTAAGTAATGCAGTTTGCTACATAAAAGGTAATTGTGAGGTTTTATTTTTTAAGTCTAGACAAACTATATTTATTTGTTTGTTCGTTAAAAATATCTACAATTTTGCATGGCGACACATATGATTCAAAGCGAACAAATTTCAAATGTTTGTTTGACAGCTCGCGGAAAGTATAATATATGTATAAGAAGCGCGGGTACGCGGGCCGCCTCACTGTAAATTCAGCTTTCTAATTCGTGTAGTTTATTTGCAATTAAGTATTTACTACTTTATACTAATATGCTGTTCAATGAAACAGACTTCAAACAGAATGTAATACTTAAGGTAAGATTCTACTTAGGTTTAGGAAAGGTTAGAACTGCGACCCCACACAGAGACGAACGGCTATCAAAGTAGGTTTTGGGTTAGATTAGAAATGCGACTCCACACAGAAACGAACGACTATCAAAGGAGGTTCAGGTTAGGTTTGAATAGTAACCCCACACAGAAACGAACGGCTTTGAAAGTAGGTTTATGTTAGGTTTAAACTCCAACCCCACACAGAAACTAACGGCTATTAAAATAGGTTTAGGTTAGGTTAGAACTGCGACCCCACACATGAGCAAACGGCTATCAAAGTAGTTTAAGGTTAGGTTAAAACTGCGACCATTGCGATTCCACGCAGAAATGAACGATTATTCAAATAGGTTTAGGTTAGGTTAGGACTGTGACCCCACAGATAAGCAAACAGCTATCAAAGTAGGTTCAGGTTAGGTTAGAACTGCGACCCCACACATAAGCAAACGGCTATCAAAGTAGGTTTAGTTTAGGTTAGAACTGCGACCCCACACATAAGCGAACAACTATCAAAGTAGGGTTAGGTTAGAACTGCGACCCCACACATAAGCAAACGCCTATCAAAGCGGGTTTAGTTTAGGTTAGAACTGCGACCCCACACAAAAGCAAACGGCTATCAAAGTAGGTTTAGGTTTGGTTAGAACTGCGACCAGTGCGACCCCACATAGAAACGAACGGCTATTAAAATATGTTTAAGTTGGGTTACAACTGTGACGCCACACATTAAGCGAATAGCTATCAAAGTAGGTTCAGGGTTAGTTTAGAACTGCGGAATAAATATTACTAAATTTAAACCAAACTAAAATAAGAACCCGTAAAGGAAAACCTCAAGCACCATTCAAAATTCCCTTAATTTAAATTTACTAAAAACTGTTCTTCGACAGAATGACTTGTCGATGAAATGAAAATACTTGAACCGTTGTCTTTGAAACAACATTCGATTAAATGATTGTCAACAAGTCAAGGCTAAACCCTAAAAAAATATCACAAATATTAAACTTATTTCGGCCACTTTTGAATCTCCTGAGAAAAAAAAACAAAATAGGATTCATTATTTGCAGGAAACCGTGTAACATGCATAATATATAACTACATACAATCGAAATGGTAACCTCCTTCTTTTTTGAAGTCGGCTGAAAACATTTTTTTTCATAGAAGTCCAAAATCTACGCGTGCGAAGCCGCGGGCAAAAGCTAGTCTCAAATAAATAATGTATTTTGTATGAATTAAAAAACAAACCTTTGTGTGTGTGTGTTCGTTAGTTATTCCGTGAAGCTGGAATTTGCAAAAATGCCGAAATATCGGGTGTTCAATTATTGCTATTTACATGGTAATTAATTCAATATCCAGTTTCAAGTCATACTAATAAATACAGCTCCACTCCGGTACGGTCTAGCGCGAGTCTTTTTGTCCGGTCAATTAAATCTACTTACATTTCGGTGTCCATTCGGAGTTTTAAAGGCTAATTAACTTTATGAGCCGAAAGATTTGTAAATATTTTGATAAATCTGTTTACTTTGGCGCTCGTGCAATCAATTAATCTTAATACCTTTTAACGAGCAATTCTTGGTACAGTCAAGTGAAAAATATGTCGAGAGAATCCTCCCATAAATATGTTACGACGTTCTTATTACACAGAATTAAAGTGCACGGGGACATATTTTTGAGTGTTTTATATAAACACCTTATTTTGTCTTTGATTATTTACAGAGTGGAACCGAACGACAAACTACAGACTGAGTCAACCGCGAAACATTTTTTTTACTATCACAGACTCAAATACAAATATTTTTCTTTCACTTCATGTCTATAGATAGTTCCACGAGATTTCAGGTCACGCACACATCAACATGTCATGTAAACACACGGCGAATTTGAAATTAGTGTTCTTTTTTCGTACTGACAGCAAACCTAATTGCAACTGTAAGATTGACCAAAAAGTTTGTTCAAGGGATTTGCTTCTATATTTTGACACAAGTTACTCATTCATTCACTACATTTTTTGCAATTAGTACTTCATTTGGATGTGTGTGTAATCATTCACCTCAACTCTGGTGGAATTACCTATACCAATGTATTATCTGTAAATAGCTTAAGGGCGTTTGTGCACTACACTGACTTTTACCGTCCGGTAGTCCGGTTTTTTACGGTCCGATATGCCACGCCATTAAATTTATATAGTAGCTTGTGCACTATACGTAATTTTACCGTCCGACATTTTACTTTTCCCCATTCCGGACAGTATTTTTCCGATCCGAGATGACAGCTATGAAAAACGTGTTAATGCTTGTGCACTGCGTCCGGAATTGCACTGACTTTTATGACTGTCGACTGACTTTTCATGCTACTATGCCGCACCTCCGAGTAAAAAGACGGACAAGTGCACAAGCCAATCATGCGTTTTTTTTATGCCATATCGGACCATGAAAACTCGGTCTGCCGGACAGTAAAATTCATTTTGATGCATAATCGCCCTAAAGACCAAATTACAGTCAAGCTATTTACAGTCTCAACATGAACCCTGCAAGGGTATAGCAACAGTCAACTTACTACGAATATTAACAGTTACAGAACTTCAACCACTATCACTTAAAAATTCTTGAATTATTGTACTAATAGGCTTTATTAATTAAATATCGCTTCAATTGCATTTTAAATCTATTTAAGTTTGTCTCAGCTTGTATCAGCTTAGGAATTTTATTATAGATTTCAACTCTATAGGTAGTAGTAGTCTACTCGTATACCAAGAAGTGTCACTGACCAGCAATGACCATTATTTGATAAAATATTGATGATGGGAAGCAGCGTCATAATAGTGGATAGGTACCTTACTGCGATCGCCAATCCGCTTGCCCAGCGTGGCGATTATGGGCATTTACCTCCTACCTAATGCGTCCATACGCATAGTTAATAGGAGAGGCCTACGTCCAGCAGTGGACTATCACAGGCTGATGATGTGATGTGATGTGTTACCATGAATAACTGTACTTTCTTTTTGCAATTCCTCTCCTCTCACAAATAGTTCATCATTAATGTTCAATAAATTAACTACCTAACTGTTGTCACTACCAGTACCGTAAAACCACAACAGTATAATATACTGTTGTTGTTTTACGGGGGGGGATAATACATTTGTCACCACCCCAACTCTTCCCGTGGGTGTCGTAAGAGTCGACTAAGGGATTTAAGTGTTTCTTTAATTTATTGAACATTAATGATGAGCTGCATCATCATAATGAAGACGCTACTGCGATCGCCAACCCCCTTGCCTAGCTTGGCGATTACCTATGTTGAGTTGAGTTGAGTTGGGGGAGGGGGGTGACAGACGTATTCTTACTGTCATGACGCGGTATAACATCCATACAAAGTGCCCATGAGGAAAGGGAAAAATTCTAACAGCATATTCCTGAGACTAAAAGAGTCAAGACACGTTAAAGGAATTTTGGTCAAATCGGCAAAAAAAAATATTTTTTAGTTTTTTTTTATGTTTTGTATGCCTTAATGCACAAAAAAAGGATTTTATTAATGAAACTATCGCAAAAAATGCACTTTATATATTTTTTTACATTTGCTAGGTAATTAAATATTTTTTTGTTCATTTGATATCTGTCAATTAAGTGTGACAAGACTAAAACAACATGGTGATTAAGTAAATCGTTTCCTAAAATGCGTTTATCATAGCGTAACGTTTTAAAACGGTTTTATGAAAAAATCCAATTTTCTCTTAAAATGGACCGAATCCAGAAAACTTCAAATGACATTTTTAACTACTAATTTTGACAAAAATCCGCTGTTGAATTTTTCCCTTTGCTCATGGGCACATTGTACACATTTATCTACGTTTCAGCAGAATCAAAGGCACTTTACATTTACACAAGCCTCGTAATTTCGCTGTTCAGTAACTACTGTTTTCTTTGACTTTGAAATAAGCTTTTGATTGTAGAAACGATATTCCATGCCCACAGATCAGTATCCTAGAGAGCGCATCTTATAAAGCGGCTCTATCTCGAAAGCTTGTAACTTGTAATACAAGCGGAAGTCCCTTTCTAATTAATAGTGTTAAAAAGAGACTTCCACTTGTATTACAAGTTACAAGCTTTCGAGAAACGGGCCTCAGGTTGTACAGAATCATTACACAAAAATTATAACGTTAAATTTTGTTATCTTCAAAGGTCTTTAACTAGATATGTACATGAAACAAAACTATGAAAACGGATAAACTCGCGTATGTTAACTAATAGTGCAATCAGACCAAACGAGCATAACCCCCTACACTACGAAATTCGATCGTTACGCAAAACGTGGTTCGTTGATTTTTCACCTTAATTTTAACTTCATTACGACGTTTCGAACACTTAAAGGTGCGTTTAAACCAAAAGAGCATTCGCTGTTCTACCCCCCGTTCTACGAAATCAACCAATCACGTTTTGTGTAACGATCGAATTTCGTAGAGTGGGGGGTTAGAATAGCGAATGCTCTTTCGGTTTGAACGCACCTTTACAGGCCACTTTACAGACCTCGAACCCTGTCGGAATGAAGTTAAAGTTAATTAACATACACCAGTTTATCCGTTTTCATAGTTTTATTTCATGTGTAATCCTCGCGGTAGCCGAATAGAATATTAGATAAATGTACATTTTCATTACAATCGACCCATAATAAAACAGACATAATCCATTTTATTTTTTTGTTATTATTTATTTAAGCTTTATTGCACAATCAATGAAAAAAGTACAAATGGCGGACTTAATGCCTTATGACATTCTCTACCAGTCAACCATTGGTCCAAACAGAAACTTGTATTAGGTGCAGGATTGTCAACATTGAAAAGAAATAAGAAACACAAATCACATCATACGTATCAATAGTTTTCAAGTGAATTTATACTTTCCAGAAACATCAACATAAAGGATCAAACTAATCTCTTTCCAAATACAAATACACATTGTTTAACTCAGCCTCTTATTTAGCAAGACCTAACTTTGAGCACTAAGTCTAGAAATCCAGACTTTTCAAAGTCAAACAAACCCGTTCTTATAATTACGAGTATATGGAATATTGATAATAATAATATATAAAGTTTCATAGACTTATGTACTTAAATGAGATTTAACGCATAATGTACTTGAAAAGTGTCGTGTGGTGACGGCAGTAAGAATACATTTGTCACCACCCCAACTCCTCCTACGGGTGTCATAAGAGGCGACTAGGGGATTGAAGTGTTACTGACTGTTATTTGATAAAAGATTGATGATGGGCAGCAGCGTCATCATAGTGGACACATTACTGCGATCGCCAATCCGCTTGCCCAGCGTGGCGATTCATCATCATGATTTTGTCTAAAGTCAATATTGTCGTAGATAATCGCTCCAGAATAAAAAAAAATGTCCCACCTCCCCTTTATTTTTGATCCGTAGGTCCAAAAAATATGAAAAACATCGTGAATTTTCTTATTAAATTCTTTCAAATAAAACAATTTCGAACATAATCGACCCAGCCGTTTTTGAATAACTACGGAACCCTACACTGAGCATGGCCCGACATTCTCTTGGCCGGTTTATTTATATAATGACTTACATAAGCATAAAAAAAATCAGCTCATCGGTAACCTCGAATCGCAAAAGGATACAAAGACTCTGCAAAGGCGAAACTAAAAAGCGTTTAAAAACTGGAAAAGCGGTTAAAGCTTAATGATGAAATAATTGAATTTGCCGACAACGGGGTTAATTGAAACAGCTTTGGATCGCCACCGCAAATCTCATTCAATTCCAATGTGGTGGTTGCGGTTGTGGTAATAAGCCTTTTTAATGCAGTCCATTCCTGTTTTTTGTGTGACGAAGGTAGACAACTGAGCTCCTAACTTTTAAAAATAACAAAGTCTGCTTTCAGCAAAATACACTATCTACGATATTTAACGTACTTCACCTCTTTGTCCCATGACTTTGGGACGCCCTGTATAATACCTAATACTTATTTATAGGTTGGTTGATACATTTCCTGTTTCGAAAATGTTCAGAGTAAATAAGAATGTTTCCGTTTGTAAATTCCTAATCGTGACACATGGTGAGTAATAAGTAATCACCATTTTCAGTTTATTTACTGACTATAATTGTATTCCTTGCTCTGGTGCTTTGAATCTCTTTAAACAACTTTCAAAGAGACTCAAAGATACCACAGGTGACCCAAGAGCTGGCAGCTACCTCGCTCAACAGATCTGATCAGCCTCGCGATCCAGCGGGGTAATGCTGCCAGCATCTTTGGTACCATGCCGCGGGGACCGTTTTTAGATTTAGTTTAGTATAATTATATTTATTTATAGTGTAGTTTGATAATATTATAGTTTTAATTTTGTAAATTTTTGTCGCTTATGAATTTGTTTATTTACGAAATACGAAATTTATTTATTTTAACAATCACATTTATCTGATTAAGATTTAACAATTGGCTTATGTCTAAACTTAGAAATATTATAATTAGATTATCAGTATCCCTCAGACTAGGTCTAGCCTGTGTCGTGAGGACTGTGTAAATTTAAAGGTGATTTAACAACAAGTTGATACAGATATAACAGTTAAAAAACGACAGTGCTAATATATTTCAAAATTACTATTAAACAAAGTATACTAATTATAAAATAAAGCAATATGTATCTACTGACAAAATTAGGGAATTTGTCTTTTTATGTAAATTTACTGTTCATAAATAAATCCTCCTTATTTAATCTATTAATTTAGTAAATCATTTACATATTTGCTATTTTCAGATTATTTCATAATCTGCGGATTTATATTTGGTTAACTATTTCGTTATTGGCACCAATTTTGAAATTTTGTTCATTATGATTTTTTATTTCCAGTTCATTCATCAATATCGTAGTACTTTTATTTTTTTTAATATATTTATTTTCAAAACTACAATTTATGTACATAGATTAAATCTAACTAATCTACTTAACCTAACCTATATCTAAGATTGGCCCTTGTGGCATTGTACCGAGGATGCTGGCGGCATTTCCTCGCTGTATCGCAATACTGATGCGTTGTGCGAGGAAGTCGCCAGCTCTTCGGTCTTTAGTTACATCAACCAGACGTTTCGCGATCTCAGCAAACAATTTGCGTGCGCTGGGGCCCCAAGAACCTAAAGTTTCTACGCCAAACGGTACAAAATCGTACTCTTTGCCGAGGCCCTTATATTTATTACGTTTTAAAAATTCGGCATTTTCAGCCGCAGCGGCTGCCTTAAACGTAGTTCGTTGAAGATGGGACGGTGCCAGGGTATCTACGCAAGTAGCATCCCATACCAACATCCGTCCCAAGCTCCAAGGAACCAAAGACACACCATCAGGTCTCTTACCATCATCCCTAATAATACCAGTAGGCTCAAGAAGAGCAGGTACGTTGATCGTGGCAAGAGACCTGCGGATTATGTCGTTAAGCGTCGCATGTCTGGAAATACGGCCTGCGCTTTTTTGACAACTTAGTCCGTGGTGTCCCAGTCGGTCCACGTCTGTGCCACAACAGCATAAGTGAGGGGTACATACCGCGGCCCCGAGTCTCAGGCCGGTTGCGAGCCTAAGAGAGGCCGGATCCAGGAAAGTACCAGTACTAGCCGAAGGATGGGCATGCAGCCAGTAACCAGCTTCCCGGGTTCCGACCGCCAAAAGTCTCGCGCGATCCGGACCTGCAGAGCTGTTTAGAAGAGAATTGTATGTTAGATCACAATACACATTGTCCCAGCTCCTTTGCGATTTTAGGTTGTCAGGAAAATTTTTAGAAGGGCAAGCAATTTTGAATGCATTTTTGGCGTCCTCCAAACCCGCAGTCTCACAGTTAATAGGCAGAGCCCTTAGGATCTTTCCTGTGAGATCAGACGTGCTGTGGACGGATGCCAAAAATGCAGGAGAAGCCACACATGAAATTTTTCGTATCCCTAAACCCCCATACCGAATAGGGAGGGATGCTTGGGACCAGGAATGCTCCGTTAGCTGAATATTTAGAATTTTTTCTATGGTAATTTTGATTAAGTCGTCTAAAGGTGTTAATAAATTAATATTTTTCCAGAACGGACAGCAACGGAGCACGTATGTCAATTTAGGGACAAAAAGACAAAACTTAAGAATCGCAAGAGCATAATGAGGGCTAATTTCGAGTAGACGATTTGCGTGATTTTGGAATTTAGAAATCGAGTTAGAAATATAATCGGGAAAGGATTCTTCAAAAATAGGAGAACCCAGGAGGCAAAGTGAATATTTGTCTACTATTTTTATACCAGGAGTCAGACAATCAAATTTGGATTTTAAAACAGTCAAACTATAGGAAGTCTTTTGAATAAAGAGTTCGCATTTACTATAATTTAGTTCTAAACCAATATTTTCAAAATTAGTTTTGATAAGAGACAAATCGGACAGTACGGTATCCACGTCACCTCCTAGGGTCCCATCGTCTAGATACCAGACATTAAATTTTGATTTAATTTTTTGTATTATGTGATTTATGGCTAAACTGAAAATTGCTGGCCCAAGGGGGTCACCTTGCTGACATCCCACCTCAGATGATAATTGGTGGGACTTGTATAGTAATTTAGATGGATCTGCATAGCAGAGATAAAGGTAGTTATAGAGTTCGGGAATTTGTTCCTTTACTTCTGCCAGCAAAGTGTCCCTATTTACCGAATTAAAGGCGTTTTTTACATCAATTTTGACTACAATTTCACAATCATCGTGTGAAAGATAGGTGCGTAAAGCATGGACGGCTGCTTCGCACCCACCTTTCGTGCCAAAACCTAACTGAACTGGTTGTACTTTTATTGTACCAAAAATATTATATTATTTAGTTTTAAATACAATGGACAATTTTTTAGTAGAGATGAATAACCTAATCACGAATAACGCAACCTAAATTAAAAAAACCTATTTATGTATGCTATAGAGTACTGAAACCATTTAATAATTATCATTTAATATCTCGTATTTGTTAACTATTGTATATATATGATGATACATATAATGATGAAGTTAAAAGTATGAAATACTTATTGGAAGGTCCTAACTTTTGTAACATTGTAACTCGTGTTAACGAAATAAAAGATTTTTCATTTTCAATTTAAATTAATCCTAATATTTTTTATCGTCGGTTGGCAACCAAAACTCACTATAAATACTGTCATTCCTCTTAGCAACCTCGTATGTCAGTATTGAATCAAAACTGAGATACGAGCTTTATTTCAAGTAGGTATTTGTTACTTAGTGAATTTTACTTGTCAGTCGACGTTATAATGTTACTGCAACACACTACATTTAGTCTAATTTTTTAAAGAAACGATTTTTCCTTAGAATTGTAAAGCGGCAGCAGTGATTTCCACCAAACGTCATCAAGACAAGTTAACCTACTTTAATATCCTTAAATAACACCGCACCTAATCCCGAAAAGAAAACTGAATAAATGATTAATTACCTCAAGAAAATGGCATCCGTGTCGTCCCTGGCTCAAAATATCGAAGCGTTACACTTGGCACTAAACTTGCTTATCAAACACACACTGTAATATAACCAAACCGATATAAGAACGTATTTTAAAATATACACGTGAGCGGTCAATTCTGACGGGCGACAAACGTCCTGACGCCACAACGTTCGACGCGGTACTGAATTTTGAATATAGAAGGTGCTGAAACGCTATGCTAAAAACAGTTGGCGACATGTCCCTTTCAGATTGGTTCGAGAGAGTGAGATAGTTGGTATAGTATGCTATAGTTTTAGCATAGATAATTTGAATGGAGAAATTGTTGAGACACCGTTTTATCTTTTCGCGTCTAGTAATAGATATTTGATATGGAACGATGACATTGCTTCGCAGGGAGAAGCTTTGGATTTGTCAAACGCATTTTGCATTTGTATTCTGCAATGTTCAATAGAATTACAGTTGGCTGTGTAAAGTGTTCTGAAGGTATGAATATTATATATTTTCCCTGATAGCCGTCGTCTTAAGGTTCAAGAAAAAGCGGTTCTTTTATTTGAATGTCCTAAAATTTGTTAACAATCTTTTTTTAAGTAATTGAAATTATATTTGTGCAATTTTATGGATGAACAGAGTCCAATGCTTTCGTCCGCAACAAGTACAATGAAATAGAAAAAATAAATGAATTAATGACACGAGCGACACTTACGTTGACAGATTTTTTTTCTATTTCATTGTACTGATTGCTGACGAACGTATTATTCATCCATAAAACTGCACAAACGTCACCTCACCCACTTAAAAAAGATCAACAATTTATACGAAATACAAATAAATGAGACGTATTTTCTTGAACCTTAAGGGTCTCACCAAACCAATCGACGCGGAGTCGGCTTTCGCCGAGTGTTTTACACCACACTATTCGCATTTAGCCGATCGACCGTCTCCGCGGCTGAACACCTGCGTTAAGCAGTCTCAACCTCCTTACGGCCGCCGAAACGCTCGATCGGCTGCGATTTGCTACCGCAACAGTTGTAAAGCGGCGGTCGGCTCTCCCGTGCTCCGTCCTGCCGTCGAGACGTCAGACAGCCGCTGAGTCCGACGAACAGATAGATAGGACAGCGGGTGATCGGCAATCGTAAATCTCATTTTTGGAGACTAGTTGTTAGTAACTAGATAGGAAATTGAACAGACGTGTATGATTACGACAATATTACTTCGTGTTGTCAGATCTATTGCAGATTTTAATGTGGGTAATAATTCAAATGAATAAATACAAACGCATCAGTAGCTACTTCGGCCGTCATCGGCTCTTTTCGGCCGTCGTCAGCTATGTTCGGCCGTCGAAGACGCTGAACGGCTTCCGCCAGCTCTGACCGGTCCTTATCGTAGGTACTCGGCCGTGATCGGAGCCGTTCAACTCTTTCCGGCACCGTACGGCGGTATTAGGAGATTTAGGAATGCGAACGTGTGCGTTAGGCTGCAAACGGGGTCGTACGAATGCGAACAGCTTTACGGCAAAACGCCGTTTTCCCGTCGAAAGACGTCGTTTCGCGCGGGCCGAGCCGATTTACGATGTCCTCGCTCTTATTGCGTTGACATAAAGCTTTTTCCGTACGCGATTAGCCGAAACGGCGTCGACTAGTTTGGTGAGACCCTAAGACGAAAGCTATCAGAGAAAAATTGTAGCTTCGGAAAACTTTACATAGCCAATTATGCTCTTTATTGTATACAATGCACACCAAGTTACAGAAAATATAACAACTAAAGGGACACACCTGGTTCATAGTTAACCATGGTGACAGGGAATTGTAAAAAATACCGTTTCTCCCATTACCCGCGTCCTTAGGCTACAGTTACCACTTGACATTGGACGGGCTGTGTGTCTGTTTACGACCAATATAAAATGTATTGTAAAAACTTTAATAAATCAACAGTTAATAGATATTTCTTTTCGGAGTAAAATTACAATTTGTTTCAAGAAGTACGACAATTGGCTATGTAAAGTCTTCTGAAGGTATGATTTTTTTATAACCTTAAGACGACGGCTATCAGGGAAAAATATAATACTTAATCCTTCGCAAAACTTTACATAGCCAAATGTTGCAAAATGCACAATTTCAGCATGTAATGTATCATCACGTGATTGGAATTTTGTTTATTACAACTGTCGACAGCTATTAGATCCTTCCATGCGTCAAATTAGTGTTCACATTACATTACTATTTGATACATTTTCATAAATGCATTTCGCTTCAAGGGTTGAAATTAGTTTCAAATTACGTTATAAAATCGGTTCGTAATACTAACATTTACGTTCGTTTACGGTTTAAGGTAATATTAAAAATACACGCGTAGAGTATCGATTTCAAATATGAACGTTTGAACATTGGAACATTGTGAACACTAAATATGTATATACAGGGTGGAAAGGGACGACGTTCCTTCCCGCTACCGACCGAGTCTACCAACCATTACGATGAACTTTCAGTATGGAACCAACATCGAAATATTAAAAAAAAATTAATCCCTCATACAAAGCGAGTGATTAGTTAGAGTTCAATAGTATGGAAAAGTCAATGTATGTATATTATTAGGGTGCAGCTCCACTGACGCGGAGAGGAGCGGAGCTGTGCAAAATTGACCAATCACGTTCTTTAAATTCGAATTCGGAACACTGTGATGCGGTCTCATTGGCCGAGCTCCCACAGCTCCGCTCCGCTCCGCGTTATACAAAACTCTAATTTTAAAAGATATTAAATTTCTAAGAAAATTTCTTGAAATGTACTTCAGAATGAATCGTTAATTTGCACTTGACAATGACTCGCCACGTTTGACAACTAAGCAGTACACGCGTTACTACATTGAGCGTTCGGAGGAAATAAACTTAATTGTACGGTCAATTTAAATATTCGTCAAACGTTAATACTTGACTATGATTGCTAGTAATGAGTACTATTATCCATTTTAGTAAAAGCCCGGGTCATGGTAATACACTGTATTTTCATTTTTTTTTTTTTTAATGGCGCATGGAATAAGTGAGGTAAAAGTACCAGTCGTTGCACTAGTCTTCGACAAAGATGCGGCCAGCCTTCTGGGCACACTGCCCATTGCCAGCGATTTGGAAGAGATTTTTTATTTGTAGGTTCCTTTAATTTAAATATTTTTCTTTTAATTTATGTATATATATATTTTTTGTATTATTGATTATTTTCTTAATGAAATGTTAAAAAATCATTGGATACAATGTATGAGAAGTTAAATAAATAATGTTTGACAAAGATTAAATTTGTACATCTAACATTTTTTGACATTCAAAATTAAGCCTTATTACTGTGTCATTAAGCTCCGATATGATTTATTTATCTATTAAAACAAAAGTTTAAATGACATTACAGCATGAAACTAAAATTAAACAATTGAAAACATATGATACAGATACACATCACATTATACAAATACGATATATCAAAATGCAGCATCGAGTACCTACTGACACAGTGACACATCTACCTTACTCGTAGGTACGATATAGTTTAATCCTGCGGATTTTCTATTTTGCTCTTCACATTCAATTTACCCGTAACGATTCGTTGGCCGGACTACAATAACAACAAATTGGTTGAACTATTACGTTGTTGAGTTTTTTTAACAAAATTCACAAAATACTGGCCAAGACTATGTCAGTCCACGCATAAGCAAACCATGAAAATGTAAAGGTGCATTAAGAGCAAACGAACATTCGCTCATGCTATCCCCCACTCTACGAAACCAACGAATTTCAACGAATCACGTTTTGTGTAACGAACGAATTTCGTAGAGTGGGGGATAGAATGAGCGAATGCTCGTTTGGTCTAAGTGCACCTTTAATCGTTTTAAGTATATTTTTGAGTACCCTGTAACTTGTATGTTTGATTAAACTGTAAATATAGTTATAGTCCATTTCAAATACGAAGGCCCGATTTCACTCGAAACTTTTGTCATTTAATTGGTCCACTACAAATTGCCACGTGTGGTATACGATGTATGCAGTAAAATATCATGCCACAAAAGGGTCTGTGCAGGTATCTTTTGTTATCACTGATCCTATTGTTGACGCCTAATGACTTTGTCAAGCGGAATCGGGCCATCGTATTTGAAATGGACTTTACAAGTTGGTTGAAATAAATAAAAATGACATTTTAGAATATATAAACGACCAAAGGTGACTCGCGCTCTGTGGGATCCGAACCACCAACAAGCCTACGCTTAAAATTAGCAATTTTCATCACATTAACCCTTAAATTAGCAATTTTCATCACAATAGCCAACATAGTCTTCGACCTATTTTTAAGACCATTTTCTGCTCTACACATTGGCAAGGAGGCTAAGATGAACGAGTTTTTTTTATTTTGCCAATTTAAGTGGTAATTTATTTATTTATTCATACGACATTTTTAATTCAGTCAACGAACCAGCAACATGATACTTCCGTGTACGATTTGACGTATGTAAGTGTTTGAACAATTTGAACATTGCAAGTTTGAGAAAAATGGTCACCCAATCCGAAGCTCCAACATTTTGGACAATTTCCAAAAACTGGTGTTCTTTATAAGCAAACAGGTTCGTAAAATTTCTCAATTGCTGACTTGAAATGCGACCTGTCCGAGAACAGTCAGACGACTACCTATAGTTGCCGATTTCGAAGTATGAACAGAACATTTACAGTTTAGAAATGAGCCTTACATAGTAAGTAAGTTCTTTATTTGCGTTAAATGTGGTTAACATCATCATCATCAGCCTGTGATAGTCCACTGCTGGACGTAGGCCTGTCCTATTTACTACACAGATAAAAAGGATATCTTTGTTTGAGAAAACATATATTCTTAGCATATCTACTGGAATCAAATCTAAAACGTATTATCTTAAAATATATTTGTACCAGTCTGACTGTAGCATTTCTCAGTTGAAAAAATCATTTTTCTTCAATTATATTCTGGTTTCAAGAGTAAAATGCTTATTATAAGATATATAGGCGTTATGCCCAAGATCACTGATTTGTCTTATAACAAAAAGTCATAAAATGTTTAATTCAAGAAAATTTTCTGTTTGCAATATACAAATTCTTGATTGTCGTGACATTGTTTTAGTTTGATTTCATGTTTTCTTATTTGAAGTAATTGTGATTCTTGAAGTAAAGTAAACTAATTTTAAAGCAATTAGATAAAGCATTCTTATTTTGATTTTTGTTTATTTGTATTCAAGTTATACTATCTTGGTATAAAAAGCAAATACTGAGAGTAAATTAATCTGTTTTTAAGAAAATATTTTTTTACGGCTATAGGGAGAGGATCATATTCTTAGATTAAAAATATTTGCTTAGCATTGAAGAAATTTGTTTTAGTTGAAGTGACCTGTTTTTACCGTGTACGCGTATAAACGCATTAGGAGGTAAATGCCCATAATCGCCACACTGGGCAAACGGATTGGCGATCGCAGTAATGTGTCCACTATGATGACCCTGCTGCCCATCATCAATATTTATCAAATAGTGGTCAGTGACACTTAAATCCCTTAGTCGACTCTTACGACACCCGCAGGAGTTGGGGTGGTGACAAATGTATTCTTATTCTTACTGCCGTCACCACACGGCACCGGTTAAATGTGGTTAACAAAAGGTGATATTGTACAATGAAGAGCATTATACATTTAGCTGAAAAAACACTTACAGCATGCAACATAAAATGAATAATAATATGTACCTATAGAAACAATTGAGATCCGTATTAATGAGTTAAGAACACAAACCACTTTTATTGTACAAAAAAAAAAACTAATAAGTAAGAGCAATGATTGAGCAAATGTCAAAATTTCTACTGATACGCTATTGTATTATTAAAAAAAAAACAATTAATAAATATTAGCACTCTTCAATTAACCAAGTTTTAAGATTATTATAAAGTTGATGGCCAATTAATGAAGTTATAGTTTTCGGCACTGTATTATAAATTTTGCTTATCTTAAGTGAAAATTACCCTAAGCTTAGAAGATTAATATTAAAAAGACAAATATGTTACAAAGCTAATTGCTAGCTCAATAAAATGCCAAATTATAGACCTTTTACACTAACATAAATTTATTTATTTAATTTTATTGAAACAAAAGTTTACACGACATTACAGTTTACACCAATGCGTCATGAAACTAAAATCAAAAGAGATACAGATAAAGGTACATATACAAAACAAACATTAAGTAGATTTAGGTGACACAACAGTAAATATTTGGTATCCCCTGGTTAGGGTCTACACTGATTTCTATTCACTATTGTGAAGTGTGGTTTCATGAACTTACTATTCGTTTTCGAGAAATTGTCCCCGATACACCAAACAAGATGTCATTTGAGTGACAGAAAAAAAATGCATAACCTATTCAACCTTCAAGTCAAGGATGAAATAGGCACCAAAGGCCTATTTCACCATAATTAGAAGTGTGACAATTGTAAAATATCACTGCTACTGGCGCTACGGTTACCGCTTACTATCGGTCGTTGTGCTTGTTTGTCACCAACATAAAATTATAACTGATAACGTTATTATATCGTTAATAACTACTTTTTATTTTCGCAAGGATTAGTACAATTTTAATTAAATCTTGACATGAGGTTCGACTGATGTCGGAATTTCGCTACAACAAAATTGCCGTGTTTTTTGTGATAATTGTAATTTTGCTCCGCAAAAAAGTCGTTATTTACTACTAATTTATTAACATAAAATGTAGTTCCTGAACTACTGCACAACAACAACCGCATGGTCCTTCTGATAGTAAGCTGTATCTGTAGCCTATAGACGCTCCCAATTGGAGAAATGATTGATACCTACCATTGTAGCACTTGTCAACCTGGTGAAATTGGGGCCTGGCCTACTGACGCGAAAATCGAAATTCGTAAATTTCGAGGATTTTTCTCTGTCACTCAAACGAAGGCGTCATTAGAGTGAGAGAGACAAATCGTAGGCTGCGTCTCTGCCCTTGGCTAGTCTGTGGCCATGAGTAAGCCCATTTCTAATAAAAAAAATCCGGATGTGTAAGTTTAACTAGAATGGGAATAAATGTGCGAAAAACAATACCGAGAACTTCCCACGAGAACATTTACAATTTTGGTAACTTCCCTTCTGTTAATTGCTAATACGAACGTGAGAGCAAAGTGCAGGAAGTGCATTACGAAATAGTTTCCACGAACCGTTAAGACTGTACGGGACCAATGACTGAGAAAGACTGTCAATTAAAATTTTATCAGTCTCCGTAGCCTAGTGGTGAGCTGGAGGTTCCGGGTCCAAATCCCAGCGATTGCATTATTTGTGTACCTATTTATTTATTGCAAAATATTTGTTCCTTGGTCGAGGATGTCTATGTGTATCTAGTATCTATGTATTATTTATATCGTCACTTGGTATGCACATCACAAACCTTAATTAAGCTTACCGTGGGACTAAGTCAACTCACGTAAAATGTGCCAAAATATTTAATCTCTCTTTTTAAGTTACATTTTTTATAAAAAATGTCTATACAAGTATTTTTTTACGTAATAAATTCTTTAATATTATTTTAATAAGATGTATTATTATACTGTTTTAAAAAAACAAGTCCATTTGAGTTTCTTACTGGTTCTTCTCAGGAACGGTGTAGGGTTAGAAATAGTAGTAGATTTTTTTTTCTCTCATGATAATGTCAGACGATTCGAAAATGCTTATTAATAAGCTTGCTTGAATAGTTTAACTTTGACTTTGAATCGCCACGCTGGACAAGCGGATTGGCGATCGTAGTAATGTGTCCGCTATGATGACGCTGCTGCCCATCATCTATTTTCTATTAAGAATGGTCAGTGACACTTCAATACCTTAGTCGGCTCTTACGACACTCGCGGGAAGAGTTGGGGGGGGGGGGTGACCAATTTATTCTTACTCCCGTCACCACACGGCCACATTACTCATAACATAAGTATTTTCTCTTCACACAAACTGACCTTGAACCCGCTCGGTTGAATACTTTTCCACCTATCCTTGTCTCTTTATTTTTTTCATGTGATGAAGGTAGACAACTAGATACTTAGCCAAGTTGCCAATCACTAACGCTTAGTAGTGTATCGTAATTTTCCTCTCTGTCACTCTTTTATATTAGTGCGACAAAGACAGCTAGCTGCCTTTCGTTTACTATCGACGACTAAGCATTAGCGATTGGCAACTTGTCTAAGCAGCCTGAGCTCTTAGCCCACCTGATAGAAAGCAGGAACTGAGGCCTATGGACATAGTGACCAAAAAATCGCCTATGTGCTGTCTACCCTGGGGACTTAGATGGATTGCCTCTATCTATGCCAGTAATTACACCGGCACTGGTCTCTGGTTTTTATTACTGAAAATTTTCAGTTAATATTACCTAATTGAGTACTAAGCTGAACGTTAGAACGAAAATGTTAACTTGCTAAAATAATTTAATTTTAGAACTACCGCTTTGTGTAAACAATTTAACCTTTCGTGTGCCTCAAATATATTTTTCTAATAGTCTTCTTGTACGGGAATCCACGTTCGCATACGAGAGCTTAATATTGTTTTACCTTCTTTATATGTGAGTAAGATGCTCGAAAATGAAGAGGATAAATGTTTAGCCATCTTATACGACATGCTTTGATAAAAAACATTATAGAAGGAAGGATTGAAGGAAAGCTAGGAAGAGGGAGACCTAGAAGAAGTTACAGGAAACAAATAAAAGAGGAAGTCGACGTTGTGTCGTACAAGGAAGACAAAGAGGTGGTTTTGGAGTTAGATGGAGGCAGCTACATTCATCAGTTACGCCGACAAGAATGTGACCCTTAAATTTATGATGAAGATGCATTATTCATATTATATAGAATGTATAAGTAAGTCTTGCTGAGTTTCAATAAAATTTCTTTATGGAGTAGTGGAGGGTTAAATTAGAACTGAGGCTACCTTTGAATTTACGCAATCGTTTACATTCAAAAGTGCAATGTAACGTATCTAAGTTGAATAAACTTTATTATTTATTTATGAATATTCATGGAAAGGAAAATGACAATCGTGATGAATAATCTTACAATCGTGTTTTGAATACTATAATTATGTATAACAATTTATATAGGTAAGCCAAAACATTTTTTTTTGTAGTACCAAAAATTTTTATGAGTTATATTAACGACTTTCTCGTTACCGAAGCCTTAATTGATCCAATCAACTTTTAGACGGATATTATATTGTAGAATTCAACGAGTTTGTTACAGTTTTTTATTTTACCTTATATGTGCGTTAACACAGACACATTTACGGTCGTTTTTTCTTTGGTAAATGACATCCAAAATTTATAATTGAAATAGGTAGGTATTAAGTAGTTTGACTACTGGGGAAAAAATAAAACACAAATCAAAATATAGGTTAATTAATAAATAATTTGATTCGAGTTTTCGTAATTGATTCAATTTGATTTAAGATTAAAGTAAATATAGACGACGAAGTTGATGAAAATCCGTCTTTATGTTAAGATTATTGACATTCAGCCCCAGTTTCATTAAAATGGGATTTCGTTTGTTATTAAATTTTAAGCCGTTGCATCGAAGCACTCCACCATGTTGGGCTATCGAGTCTGTTCATCATAATGCAGTAGGGCGACTATAAGTTTAGAAATAGTAAACCCAGTCCATAAAATACAGCGTATGCTTGTTTAAGGGCTGGGAAAATAATTTAAATTGTAAAAAATCCAATTTTAGAAACGAATCCATTTGTAATATAAACATTTAAGAAAACCTTTGGTAATCAATGTTTCTAGTATTTTCTATTAAAAAATCCACCAAATTCGCCCTCAATGAATCCGTATTCATTGACCTGGGGTGTAAATTGAAAGCATCCGTCTCTGATACACCAATTACACCTTTGTTAGACTGACAGGGACAAATGCCCCAAATTTTCGAATTTTAAGTTGCGTTAACGGTATGCGCTCAGGATGTCTCCAGACATGCTACAAATCTGGTCACCCTACGTCAGGGATTAAACGAAGACGCTATGGTATAGTAAAATTAATGAAGACATGAGATTGCACATAACGCTCTGAGTATACAGTGTGTTAACATGATGCAGGCTTTTATTGAATCCGAGAATTTCGTCGATTGTAATATGAATTAATGTAACCACCAAAATGACGAAATTGAGTTAAGTATACCGTTCGACTGCAAATTTCCTGCTCTATCGAATGGTGTATATAAAATATTGATATCTAGAAAAAAATGTCGAATACGTTAACAAAAACTTTGCCATTTTATTAGGTTTCTACGTTTTTTATTAACGTATGTAAAGGTTTCCAAAAATCATAGACAATATTTTAACGTAAGTACGAATTTGTAAGTACAAAACATGTCTTTCCTAATGTACTCACCATATTTTTATAAACGTCACTGCTGTAAGCGCCGTTTGCATTGTATGGCTCATAAGCAATTCGGTTTCAATTTGTGAGTTACACTAAATTCCGAAATCCACTTTTGATGATTTTCATTGATTTGTTAACGTATCTCCAAATTTTTTTGAAAATATGTAACGTAAGCACCAGCCATTTCCTGAACTATAAGTGTGGTCGCGGTTAGTAACTGTCTATCAAATAGACCTCTCAAAAATAAAACAAACAAGATAAACATCATTTCAATAGGATAATTAACGAAAAAGATACAACATACTTTATAAATGTCCATTTCGTTTTTTGGCCCTCCTGAAAAGTCGTCATTTGGTGGTTACATTAATTCATATTACAACTGACGATTTGAAATGCAGATTTTCAGCCAAAAAGTGGGCATTATTTAATTAAAATTTCTAACTTAAAACTTGAAGTTATTTTTCTAAAAAAAGTTCATTGAGAAGCAATGTACTTCTAAATGAATCGTTAATTAGCGCTTGGCAATTACAGTCCGCAGCCACTCGCAGCGTTTGACAACTAACCAGATCAGGAGTTACATTGATTGTTAGAAGAAATTTGTTTGTATGTCTTTGGCCTTTTGTATGTTTTTGTCTAGTTACTGTAACCGTGCTCTAGCGTGTAATTGAATTTGTGTTAAACTGTTAGCTTGCATTGTTTTCAATAAATAATAATAAAGAGCAAAAAAAAATAAAATTAATTGTACAGTCAATAAAAAAAAAATTGTCAACTGTTACTCGTATTTCTTGAAAACGATTGTCAGTAATGCGTATTATTCTCTCCCATTTTCGTAAAAGCTTGTGTTATGATAACACACTGTATAGTGAACCTTTTTACAAAAGTATAAGGTGCACTTTTCGAGACTTGTTATTGGAATTGGTTGGGAAGAGTAAGGTATTTATTTACTTATTTCGAGTGTCTAATGTAAAAATTTATATGAGATTGGGTCACTTTTGCCGAACCGGTTATTAGTACAACTAAAATAAACCAAATAGGTACACTTAACCAATTGAAACCCTATGCTACTTAAGTCAAGAACTATATTCTTTTGTATTCTGGACATTTTTTTCCGTAACTCGACATCAAACGTGCCTACTTTGTGAAGTCACATCCCAACTTAAGAAGGAACTGTATTAAAATGACAATTAAATAAAAAAAATCTTGGGACATTTTAAACAAATCAACCTAGTCTCAAGTAAGACCAGGAAGAGCAGGATCTTCTGTTACAAGTAGGTATGAAATAAGTACTGGAAGGTCCTAACCTAACCTTTGTAACTTTGTACGCTTATTGTTAACGAAATAAACGATCTTCGATTGTTATTTTGTTTTTTTTTACCAATTAAGGCTTGTGATGTGGGTACCAAGCCTTTTGACCTTTTTGTGCATCTCGAGTATCAATCCACGATTATTTTACTCCATCTGTTTTCGGAGAGGAATTCCACTTAAGGGTGGCTGGGCAGGAGCTGTGCAAAATTGACCAATTACATTCTTCAAATTCAAAATTCGAAACACTGTGATGCGGTCTCATTGGCCGAGCTCCTACCGCTCCTCTCCGCTCCGCGTCAGTGGAGCCGCACTCTAAGTTACTCTTTTTTCAATCGACTTCAAAAAAGAAGGACATTTTTAATTAAACTGTGTGTTTTTTATGTTTTTTACTTCAGAACTTCCGACTGGATGAACCGATTTTGATGATTCTTTTCTTATTTGAAAGCTGATGTTACCGATTTTAATTTGGTCCAGTTCTAACGATGGCATGATAAAACTTGTCTTAAAATTGTATTAAGTATGTGGACGACAAATGGATGAATAACTCAATATTACGCCAACCGATTTCGATCATTATTTTTCAAAATAAACTTCGACTTCAAAATAAACGATACTTCGAACTTCGAAATAGACATAAAGATGGTCTCGTTGGCTCCAAGTTGCAGTCTGATGAAGGGATCTTGGAGAAATCGTTTGAAGTCGGTTTTCTACATTTTTTATTTGGCGATTATTGTGACTATTATGAGTCACGATACAAAAATCTTAAGGAAACATCTCAAGAATGGTTCCAGCTAATAATTTAATCGTCCTCTCCAAAACACAATTGCTCTATAACCAGCAGATTTGCCGGCAGTAAAGATAATATTCCGTCCCCCTTTTATGGGAGTCATTTGGATTATACGGATACTGAATGTAAGATTCAAGAGGCTGTAGGTGTGCTTACTCGAGTACTTGCTGATTCGTTTTTCATGCAAAAAAAGGACGTAGATACGACTAGAAAATACATAGGTGGGTGAATATCTACTATGCTATTCTCTTATTCACACATTCGACGCTGCGTTCATCAACGAGCTCGACGACGAGACAGCCTTCACTTCGACGTCGAGCGCAGCGCTGCGAAAAACGGTATTCACTAACGTAGAACAGCTCGTCGTCGAACTGTAGGCGGTAACTCTCGACGCAGTGTAGTTCCCGCTGACGCCGCATTCGTCGCCGAGCGCTAGTGTCGTTTAAAGTGCATTAGTGAATACCATTTTTAGGCTCGACGCTGCCGCAGCGCTGACACAGCGCTGATAGCAAGGCGGTTTCCTTAGTGAATAACACTGCTGAGCGTTTCAAACGCCTAGTTTTGGTGGAAAACAGAAACAATGGCCAGGAAACAGGAAAATGAAATATTGAAGGGAAAACGGAGAAAATATTTAATGCCATGGTTGAGTTACGCGTTTTGACTTCGAAATCAGATTTAGAGTGATTTTATAACACTTCGATGGTGCCTTATCAAGTGTATATTTTTAAGGTTAGGAAATCTGTTGAAACGCAAGTATATGGGATAAAATAATATATATACAGGGTATTTATTATAAGGTTTCTCCAGCCACTGTAGCCAGTGATTCTCAGCCTTCGTGGCCTAGTCGGTAGTGACCCTGCCTACGAAGCCGCAGGGTCCAGATTCGAATCCCGGCGATTGGTGTACTTATTTGTCACAAATATTTGTTCCTTGGTTATGGTTGTCTATGTATTTAAGTATCCCCATTTATCTATTATAATATATATAATTATGTATGGTCGCTTGATACCCACATCACAAGCCTCAATAGAGCTTGCCGTGGGACTAAGTAGATTTGTATAAGATGTCCTAAGATATTTTTTTTATTTACTGATAATTTCAGACGTCTCACATTATATATTATTTATATGTAGCAACTCTTACTATGAGACCAACCCTGAAACAGCGAAAAATTATAAGCAGGAAAAATGCATTTCAAAGGGTTTAGCAGCCTTACCGAACAAGAGGTGCCTTACCCCACGGATGAGGTCAATATTTTAGGTGGTGTACTAGCAGGACCTAAGAATACTCCATGCTTAAAATCAGCTCTAGATCTTCTTTTGTTTTAGAGTTATTCAAGATAATGTAAAATATACAGGGTGCCATTGAAAGTGGCATATTTCGTAAACTGTTCAAGTTAGATCAACCAAACAAAATTGTGTTTGATAACAATAAAATAAACTACAAAATGCATATTTTTAATCTGCATCTTGTCCTTATTTTTCATGATAAAAAAAGGGTTTTTGTTTTTTTTTCCATATTTTTTTTTATTTTACACGGAGGTACACCTACAAAAAAAATATGCATACATAGCCACTAATGTCCACTATATACATAAATTAAGATATTTCCATAAATCATCGTGCGTCATGCCAAAAAAAAAACTATTCCAGATGTAGTCGTTACTGGCATACAAATAAAGTACCAGTGCAGTGTGAACATAAGTTAGTGTGTAGGTACACAATCTCTTCTAATAAACTTATTTAGAATAATCAACGACGAAATGTCAAAACTGAGTCGATTGCTCAATAATTTATAGTTAATAATATAAACGGAACTATCTCTTTAAATGAGTTGATATAGAAAACAATTAGCCTTTTCTAATCTTTTATTATTTCAAACAGTGGACCTGTGCATAAGCGACAGTATAATACAGCTAAAAGCTGGAATTGACTATTTACAAATTTAAAGCATCTTTTGCCATATTTACATACACCATAAATTAAATTACATTCGTCCGGTAAATACACTTCGACATCTTCCAAAGTTTCGAAAAGGTCCGATTGTATGTGAATAGGAATGTGAAAACAAATGTCGAAAACAATACTATCTGTCAAATGTTATCAACAATACAATACAATAACTCTTTATATCACCTCAAAGACAAATACAAAACAAATAATAAAATACATGTTTGAAAGAGGTAAACAAAAGGCGGTCTTATCGCTAAAAAGCGATCTCTTCCAGACAACCATGGGTAGAGGAGATAAGAAAGTAAAAGTTGATAGTAGGTGGTGCAAAACTGAGAAAAATGGTCTGATGCTAAGGAATATAAAAATAAACACAAAATACAAATAGCTATAAATATACACATATATATATATATATATATATATATATATAGATACACATAGCAACGTTTGATATGTCACCGTCGATTATTCTAAATAGAAGAGATTGTGTACCTACACACTAACTTATGTTCACACTGCACTGGTACTTTATTTGTATGCCAGTAACGACTACATCTGGAATAGTTTTTTTTTTGGCATGACGCACGATGATTTATGGAAATATCTTAATTTATGTATATAGTGGACATTAGTGGCTATGTATGCATATTTTTTTTGTAGGTGTACCTCCGTGTGAAATAAAAAAAAATATGGAAAAAAAAACAAAAACCCTTTTTTTATTGTGAAAAATAAGGACAAGATGCAGATTAAAAATATGCATTTTGTAGTCTATTTTATTGTTATCAAACACAATTTTGTTTAATTGATCTAACTTGAACAGTTTACGAAATATGCCATATTCAACGGCACCCTGTATATTTTATATTATCTTGAATAACTCTAAAACAAAAGAAGATCTAGAGCTGATATTAAGCATGGAGTATTCTTAGGTCCTGCTAGTACACCACCTAAAATATTGACCTCATCCGTGGGGTAAGGCAACTCTTGTTCGGTAAGGCTGCTAAACCCTTTGAACTTTAATAGCAGTTACTAGGGTTCAAAAATAGAGTATATAGTTTCGCATGCAAAAGAGGGTTCAGTTAAGTTTTCGGTCGCTAACTGCACCCCAAGGGAAAATTGTACATTACGATACAAGTGCGAAAAAAATGAAAATCGAAACGTGTTTGTACAAACAGCAACACTCCTAACGGACCATTAAAGACAGAGCAGAGAGAAAATGAAAGAGATAAATATAGTTATATTATGTCAACTTCAAATTAAATAATACACGGGAATGTTGATCGTTCGCACTGTTCGCAACTTGGTCGAATAATACAAATCGGGTTCCGAAATCTTACGAGACTAGTATCACGACTTCGGCCGAACTCTGCTGACCAATGGGGCGAGCATTGCTACGGTTAACCAATGATCGCTCGCGGTTTCTGCAGAAGGTGACATTACCATGGTTACGTAATAACAAAAACGTTTAACCAATGATTGATTACGAATTTTCCGGAAGCTGACGTTACTATAGTTACGTTATAATATATAACATCCGCTTTAGTCCTGGAGACGTCAATCTAACTTCAGAGCCGGTAATTTGACTGTTAAGCTGCTATGTAGAAATTTTCGTTCATTTTCCTTTCAACGGCTGTCACTGTCAGATATTTTTTCAAAGTTAGAATTTCAGCCAGAAACTATCAAGTCTCTATTAAACATTTGTATGGCTACTGACAGATTAAAGGATAATAGGTAGACTGTCAAACGTCTACCTACCATATTTCCACAAAGGTTACATAAGTATTCAACTAACGTCAACTAAGAGATGTGATGAATTATAATAAAGACAGCAATAGCATTTGTCTCTGTCAATGAAAAAATATCCTCGTAAGGCCCACCATACTATTTTCTTTAAATCTTATTTTGAACCTTGCCTTGTAAGGAATAGTGGTGAACTTCGTTTGTTTGAGAAAACGACCAAACAAAGTAAATGCGACTTTATTAAGTTTATAAAAGGTTTAAATTTCATTGAATTGGAGTGTACATTGTAATGTACATTGGGCCTTACAAGGATATGCATAATGGGTATGTGTATCACGAGTGTATTACTCTCCCTTCTTCAACCGGTCTGTTATGAATGTCTCCTGTGTAACCACATTTTGGTCCAACCAACTTGGCAGTAAGAAAAGGCGGCAAATTCAAATTTTGTATATTTGGCTTACGTAAAGTATTCAACTAACTTCAACTAAGAGATGTGATGAATTATAATAAAGACAGCAATAGCATTTGTTTGAAATTGCCCGATAATATGGCTATTTGTAAAAATATCTTGATTTGGAAAAATACCTCGCCTAAAAATACCTTGCCTCGTCAGATAATTAGATAAATCATGAAATCCGATTTGAAGAAACCGTGTTTAAATTACTAAACGGTTTTAGACAAATCTATGAAGAACTGTCGTTATCCAGTTTCCACAAGGAACAACGACATCTAGCGTCTAATCATGGCCGATAGCTAATTCTTGATTTTCGTAGACGAAGGAATTTTTATTATGTCAACTAGTTTTCAAATACTGAAATTTTGACGCAACAAAGATTCGATGACATATCATCGGGGACCATCGGAAATGTCGCGATCGTGCCTACTAACGAAAAATACCGAACCCATAATATTTATTACACGACCAAATTGCATCCTTTGCCAAGTGGCTCAACATTCCTATGTAACTGACACGTGACTGTAAGTGTGATTCTCTTTCATGCAATATTTCCAATTTCTGAAGTGTATACCTAGCTGTGTTGCTGTTTGTACAACCCCACTATTCATGTTTTTTTTCATACTTTTTGATGCGGATTTTTGGATGCGGGTGGCGCAGGACCGGTCATTGTGGCAATCTTTGGGGGAGGCCTATGTTCAGCAGTGGATGTCTTTCGGCTGATATGATGATGAGGATGATGATGATATTTTTTGAAACCACGAATCAAAAGTCAGAGAGACACATTTTTATCTAGAGCGGTTATCTCCGAAAATAAAGACTTTTGAAAAATCACTTTTTTGGGACTCTTATTCCTTTTAAAAAACCTGTTCAACGCTACCACAGGATTACAGCCAAATAAAAAATCATCCCCACATTACGAGTACCTACAGGAGGCACCAGATTTTTTTTTTCTTTATTTTACTTTGTCGGCATAATTGATATGTATTGTATACCTATACCAAATTGCGATTGATGATGGGCAGCAGCGTCATCATTGTAGACACATTACTGCGATCGCTAATCCGTTTGCCCAGCGTGTAGTTTAATAGGAGAGGCCTTCGTCCAGCAGTGGACTATCATAGGCTGATGATGTGTGTGCGTGTGATGTGATACCAAATTGCAAATTTCTAGTATTAACGGGCAAGGAGCTATGCTTCGGACGGACAGACAGACGGACAGACGAAAATAGCGAATCTATAAGGGTTCCCACGGATATAATTAATATACCTATACTATAATTAACTACGGAACCCTAAAAAGTGTATTAGGAGAAAGATATTTACCAAAACAACTACATAAATAGGCTGTATTTGTGTACCAACTTGTCATGTCACTCGAGTGTGTTCAGTGTTCGTAACTGGGTTAGAACTTTGTCAAACTTCCCTTGTTTAATGAACGCTGACAGTTTAACATGTGACACTTCGTGACTATGGTTAGTGACGATTGGAGCTTGAATTAATTTAACATTACTAAGATTGAAACTTATTACATACTGATGTACGTAGACTTCATTTTAACTCGCGGTCAATGAATACGGACCAGGCGGATTTTTTCATAGAAAATACTGGAAACATGCTGATTACAAATATTAAAAATAAATATTCATAATACAAGTGGAACCGTTTTTAACATCAGATTGTATTGGAATTTCCCTGAAGTTTTCACCTGATCCGGAAAACACGGAACTTTATCGTCAGATGACTCCGTAGATATAAAAATAGTAACTCATGGTTAAAAAACTCGTAGGTATTACCATACATTTTAGGTGGTTTTCTTGAACGGTTTACATTTTTGTCTATACAAACCAACTTAACGACAATTTTAAAGTTTTTTAGGTTTATTTATAAATTTAGGAAAATTCCAATACAACCTAATTTATAAATAGATTTTACCTACACTATAAATATTTTTAAGAAATATTTGAAATCTCTATGTTTGCATTATTTTCTATGAAAAAACCACCTGACCCGTTTTCATTGCCGGAGTGTGTATTTGTAATGTAATAAGGCAGCACTGACATTATTATACAGGGTTTTTTCACATTAGTTACTGATACCTTAGGGTATGCATATATTATATTCATGATAAGGAATCATTTTACTTATGGGACTCATATCGAAAAATCGAAAAAATAAAATCACTTTCTGTGAAATGTTGATCACCCGATGAAACCGCTTTGTATGAAAAGGCGATTTTTTTTTCAAGATTTCGATATGAGTCTCAAAAGGAAAATTTTGCAATCGTATAAGATAAGCGATAAGTCACGTGACCATAATACTGGGTTATTTTTTCATCAGTACAAATACTCTAGGGGGCGTATAAGTAAGTCATAATGAACAACTTTTACTATGGGGCCGACCCTGAAATCGCGAAAAAAAAATCAGCTGTTCCATAGAAATTGTCGACTCATGGTCGTCTGAAATGTATGGAACAGCTGATTTTTTTTTCGCAATTTCAGGTTCGGCCCCATAGTAAAAGTTGTTCATTTTGACTTACTAATTACACCCCCTAGAGTATTTGTACTGGTGAAAAAATAACCTTGTATATGGAAATGGTCACGTGAGTCTTCGTACGAATCTGTAATTCTCATACATTTATTACTTATCGCTTATCGTATACGATTGTAGAAAGACATGTTAGCTGAGCCTGCTGGTCATCAGTCCATCTTTGAGAGCCTTCCCAAGCTGTCTCAAAGTCAAAATATTCTTTATTCAATTAGGCCCAGCAAATGTTAAAAAGTATTCAAAAAGACAAAAAACCGGCCAAGTGCGAGTCGGACTCACGCGCAAAGGGTTCCGTACCATTATCAATTTTATATTAAAAAAACACAGTTAAATCAACCTACCTCAAAAACTATAAGAGATAATTTAATCAAACCAAAAATCGTTGATAGAGTTTATTATTGTGCATAACATATATTTTTTTTAGAATTTTATATCGCGTAGTTTAAAAAATAGAGGGGACACATTTTTCAGACTTTGAGTGCTGATATCTCGAAAACGATTTGCTTAAATAAAAATTAGATTTATAAATCTTCATATTATTTTCAAAGACCTTTCTATTAATACCCCACACGCTTATATACAACTAAAAAATTTTTTCCATGCCTCAGTTACATGTATGGAGGGCCCCCACCCCAATGATTTTTTTTACAATTTAGTATTATAATCCTGTAGCGGTTTATACAACACATATCCTTGCCAAATTTCGTTACTGTAGCATTTATAGTTTCCGAGTAAATCGGCTGTGACAGACGGACAGACGGACAGACGGACAGACGGACATGACGAATCTATAAGGGTTCCGTTTTTGCCATTTTGGCTACGGAACCCTAAAAAAACGAAAAACATTTTTTTTTGTGGAATTTGACATTAGGTCACATAATATTTTTTGTGTATTTTGATGTTTAGAATGCATAGTTAAAATCATTCGCAATGCTCGCGAGCACTGTGTATAACCACTCCAACCACCAAGTCAACCGGTTCATGATCGCCGCTCAAGGACGATAGTGATGATGATGACTGCAAATCAAATGAAATACAACGCGCCAATTTATTCATAAAATACGGTGAAGTTTCGTAGACAGGATTCAATAAAGGGCTTAATTGATCCGACGTAAATGCAGAGCAGTTTCATCCAGTCAGACGATTAATTTGCGGCACACACGTCATCAGAACTATGGCGTGTCCGACTGTACATCATCAGGTTATATTATTATACAGGGTGGTTAGTGAGTAGCTCGACAAACTTGAAAGGTGTATTCCTGACCACATTTTGAGACTATAATGGGATATAAACTTTTCTAGATTCGGCTTAGTTTTAGAGATAATGACATGTGTTTCAAAAAACTATTTTCATGATAAGACACTGAAAAATACCTGTACGATTAAAATTTTGACACTAATAGTTTTCATCTTGACATACTCACTGATTGAAGTTAGAGATAATGAGAAAAATGTTTCAGAAAAATGTTCAATTAAAAAAAACCCTCAAAATATTATTTCCCTATAATTTATTACTAGTCGTGTATAAAAAAATTAAAGTATCATAAAAACGAACTGAAAATACTCGTTTTTTATTGGAAAATTACATAATATATGTCACATAATATTTTTTACTTCTTTTGACATCAAAAATGCATTGGTAAAGTCTGTCGGTATACTCACGATAACACTGTCGTCCACATTGATTTCGATGACGGCGACTATGTGGCTGGCCAGATCAAACTTGCTCTTAATAATTACCAAATTAAAAATTAAAAAACCGACTTTAACCGATTTCTCTAAGATCCCCGATTTGTTTCCATCATTGGTTTCCTCAAATCCTACTTTCTGAATGCAAATTCTTGTAAATGAATGAAAATTACCAAAAGCGCCATACATGTACCTATAACATTTTAAGAGATCCTTCGATTTCTCCAAGATCCCATCATCAGATCGCAACTTGGTGCCAACGGGGCCTTCTCGAGGTTATACACGTTCGACGACAAAAAAAAATTTAAATCGGTTCACGATTCTCGGAGATATCGGGTAACATACATACAACAAAAAAAATCTGTCGAATTGAGAACCTTCTCCTTTTTGAATTCAGTTAAAAACTCTTTTGCACTCATGACAGTAGACTTGACCTGCTGTATTATATGTATACACGTAGGAGGGCTTAGGTCTTTCCTTGCGTAATTGGCCAGGTTATATTAGGCCACTGCTGCACAAAGTCTTCTCCTATTACCTATGCGTTTGGATGCAGTAGTAGGCGAATGTCCATAATCCCCACGCTGGGCAAGTGGGTTGGGTTGGGATGGTGACGCTGCTACCCATCATCAATGAACTTATAATCACTGACACTTCAATCGCTTAGTTAACTCTTTTTTTATGTGACGAAGGTAGATGCTTTCAACTGAGCTCTCAGCCCACCTGATGGAAAGGAACTGAGGCCCATGGACATAGTGAACATCTTAGGATACAGAATGTTGGGGTGGTGACAAATAATTACTATATTTATTTAACCTTGATTCTATCCTCGTCCTGCCCGTCATACTAAGTTTGAGCTGTTGAAATTTAAACCTAATATCCCGGCGAGGGCAATATTTGTGTATTTATTTATCACAAATATTTGTTCCTTGGTCATGGCTGTCTATGTATTTAAGTATCTATATGTATCTATCTATTATATATATCGTCGCTTGGTACCCACATTACAAGCCTTAATTGAGCTTACCGTGAGACTAGGTCGATTTGTGTAAGATGTCCCGAGATATTTATTTATTTATTTTATAATATGTTATAAAATATAGTCGCTTTTCTTTTGTTCTAAAAATCGAATATGTCCTTTATAAATCACATTGGACAAAAAGAGGCTAAGTAATCAATTCGTGGATTTTTTTTATATGTGACGAAGGTAGACAACTGAGCTCTCAGCCCACCCGATGGAAAGCAGGAACTGAGGCCCATGGTCATAGTGACCAAAAAATCGCCTATGCGCTGCCTACCCTGAGGACTTAGATGGATTGCCTCTATGCCAGTAGTATAGCGGATAAATACAATTTTACTGCCATCACCACCTGGTTAATTTGAAATTTCTGGAACACTAAAATACGCATACACTTCATCATCGTCAACCTATGATAGTCCACTGCTGGATGTAGGTCTCTCCTATTAACTATGTGTATAGACGCATTAGGAGGTAAATAACCCATAAAACGCTGGGCAAGCGGATTGACGATCGCAATAATGTGTCCACTATGATGACGCTGCTGCCCATCTTCAATCTTTTATCAAATAATGGTCAGTGACACTTCAATCCCAGTCGACTCTTACGACACCCGCAGGAGGAGTTGGAGTGGTGAAAAATGTATTCTTACTGCCGTCACCACACGGCCAACGCATACACTTAGATACTTCTGTTTGCTCTTGCAGATCTAACTTTTCTGGTAAAAACGCGTCGTTTATCAACGTGACGTGTATATACGTCAGCGTCGGAGCGACACGTCGCAATTGGAAGCAGGCGACACCCGATAAGTATTGACACCGACATATTAATCGGCAGTGCGGTGTCTAGGTGTATGTTGGTATTTTTTAATGGATTGCCAACTGAATTAATTAATTAAGTAAGTGGAATAACGTTATTATACGCCGAATGCTGCCCGTCATCGATCTTCGATAAATAAATGGTCAACGACACTTCAATCCCTTAGTCGACTCTTACGACACCCGCAGGAGGAGTTGGGGTGGTGACAAATTTACTCTTACTGCCGTCAGTCACCACACGGCTAACATATCGTTTTTCGTTAGCCGTGCATATTGTAGATTTAAAATAATCTCTTCTGCCATTTCACCGAGTACCTATCGCAATACCGATACGTTGTGTGAGGAAGTAGCCACCTCTTTTTTCACGTTTCAGTTTTTTTGCTTGCAGCTCTAAAACTAGTGTTATTGTCCTTTTTTCTCAATTGCAACTAGCAGGAGAATTTTTTATTAAATTTTCCAGTAATTTCAGTCGATTTTGAGAATATTTTGCAGCAATACATCCATCTGACAGCGTCCAAACATTACATATTCCGTCAACCGCGTCCAATCAGATAGAATTATCTATTGGAGTAAAACGGACATATGGGATAATCTAATTCTCAATGCATTTAATGTGGAGCACAGACGGACCGTAATTGGAATTGTATGTTAATGCAAATTGGTACAAATTCCTTATTTATTGCCGATCGGTGCCTTAATTGAATACTAATGGCGATTTCATGCTTATATTGATATGATGGTTTTTTGAATTGGATTGTAATATGAACGGATTTTTAAGCAATCAAGTGCGTTAGGTTGACTACCTTGTAACTAAGGTGGAAACACTAGTACCCGACGCTGTACCAATATTTGTCATTATAGCTTGAGTTGCCATCCATATAATAAAATCAACTATTAGGGCATTTAAGCGATGATTAATGTATGTACATTTAATGCTTCATATCCCAACTTTAAAATAATTAGCTTATATCCAAATTATTTGCATAATTTTAAGACAGACTGACGTTTATTAGGACTGAGTGTCAATATTTCCAATGTCCCAATATGTGACATTGAAACTCTTACTGAAGTGCCATCTATTGGGACTGCCAGCAAAAGCACCCTGACGCTTACTCATACAATGGAGTTGACTAAGAAAATTTGCAATTTTGAGAATATTTTGATATTGTCACCCTATAAAATAAATACTATTTAACAAAACTAACAAACTCCTCTCCCAAAACACATGACAATACTTTATGTAAATTTATATAATATATGAGCAAAATATCGTGATTCAAATAAATATTCTCTGTTGACATGTTGCGCATTAGTACTTCCACCTTACTGAAAAATGAGTTGGCTCATGGCTGGTTTATCTATGCATGTTTTTTTTATCACATTTATTTAATTTTTTTCCACGTCACAAAAAATATGTACTATCAAGGAAAACTTCTCTCACAAATATAAGGGTTGCGATTGCAAAAACATTGCACATAATATATATTTTTATCAACAATGTTTTTAGCCTTTAAGGCCGAAATCAAAACAAAAATGACGATTGCGTCAATTGTTTTACGAAAGTTAGTCACACAAACTATGTGATATACTCTGTCCAACAACCTTTGGCAGTAGTAAAAGGGGGCAAATTTAAAAGATATAGGTTCGTATTGTTGACCGCTCATAGAAAATTTGAATTTGTTGTCCTTTTTCAGTGCCAAAAGTTGTTTCGCAAAAGACTTTGTAAAACAAAAATTATGACGTTAAATGTTGACCCATGAAGAACAATTTCTACGTCAATAAGCCTTTCATAGCAAATTAAATATTTTCACATACAGTATGAACT
>JALPQI010011906.1:0-32181 GCA_025490895.1 Thaumatotibia leucotreta
TCACTGAGTATAATATTTCTACAGCTACCACTTAGCACTATATACTGTTCAAAAAATTATCTGGAAAAAGTTACTTTAAACACACTTTATGATTAAATAAATACAGAGCACAAATCATTCGATGTTTACTTCGCGGCGGTAGATCGCAAAAAAAAATATATCTTGTTATTCCCTTTTACACGTTACTAACATTTTGTGCACAATGGTATAAGTCGGTTTTTTTTGGGATTATATTGTATACGTACATGCTATGCCATTAAAATTAATTTCGCAAACAAACTTAGTTAAAATTTTTTCGTTAAAGTAAATCTCAAAAAGAGTTATTATAAAATAAGTTAAATGTATACCCGTTTTCACTAATGTCCAATATATGTGAAAAGGGGTACTAATTTGGTTATATTTCTAAATAGCATTTATTTCAGCGGGTACAAGTCAATTTTTTTTTAAACTATTGATTTTAGCCATAAACCAATGACGGCATGTGAAAGAGCGCATTGTATTTACTCAAAGTACATTTAAAGTTATTCTAATTCGTTAGCCATTTCGGCACAGTAATTTTGAATAATTTCGCCCATCGTTTTTTGGCTCTCCTGTAAAGTGGCAAATTTCGATTTATACCCCTTTTCACTAGGGTGCCAGAATTAACGTCGCATTTTGAGATTGGTTTTTTATTTTATTTTATTTAACACTTCACTTACAACTATCCTTACAGGTACTAAACCTAAGACAATGTTTTATGTGTAGATGTAGATACGCGAAAGTCAAAGTATGTTCGATACACAAAATATCACAATCGTTAACATATTTTTTGATATGACAATAAAAAACATACATCTGAGTGTCGACGGTTCCTGATTACAAAAATAAAACCTAGAAAATTTGTTAGAATGATGTAAATAATCAACATAATCAATGTTTGAAAACGAATGTCGTGTTACTTTAATCTTCAGGATAGTCGGGGAACGAATTCCAGTCTTCATCTTAGTTACGATCGAATCCATTTCGATTGAAATATGAAAATGACTGATTTGTAGGTAAAAATACTAAAATCTGTATTAATGTACTTTGTAATGCTAAATCTTAGGAGTTTTTATGAATTCATAAAACAGTCATTTGGTGCACCCTCTTGTTTTGATTTTTGAAGTACATAGTTATAAATGCGAACCCTCTTAAATGGTTCTTAGTATAGTTACCGTATTAAATTACGAATAAACTAGTTGTTGTTATAACTGCAAACCAAATGTTTAAGATTTATTATCATTGCCAGTAGTATAAATTAAACACCTTACATTTTATTAAGAGTTGCGAAATATATCATTAAAAAAATATTTAATTCGCTTAGTGTTTTGTATTAAAATTTTGTAAATTATTTATAAATTCTACGTACCGGCATTGACGGTAAATACGCATTTTTTATAAGTACTTGAATGATTTTAGATTACCCCCCTCTCGTGATTATTTTTTTGTGGTGGTATCCCATTTGTTTACATTTTTGATCTCCAATTCGATTTCACACCTTAGATGAATTTTCCCTGTCGTTTCACTCACTCGAACTCGACATTACCTTTACCTGCGTAGAATCATAGAAATTCTGCCATTTTGTATCCTAAATAAAACATTATGCTTAATATAGACAGATTGATCAATCCAAATATCAGTCAGATTGTGGAGGAGAAGTCAGTATGGAGGTTTTGGAAACCGTAACAGATAGCGAAATCTTGTCTTAGGAACCATGACGTCGAAAAAGAAAAACTGCATTCATACACTTACAAAAATACTGACCCATTTGGATTGATTACCCTGTATACGCACCGTAGTCGACAGCCCGCCACCGGGCCAGCTCGTCCCCGGCGGCGAGGCCGGCGGGTGGGTGAGGCCGCAGAGGCCGACAGCAGGTGTATACGCACCGTAGTCGACAGCCCGCCACCGGGCCAGCTCGTCCCCGGCGGCGAGGCCGGCGGGTGGGTGAGGCCGCAGAGGCCGACAGCAGGTGTATACGCACCGTAGTCGACAGCCCGCCACCGGGCCAGCTCGTCCCCGGCGGCGAGGCCGGCGGGTGGGTGAGGCCGCAGAGGCCGACAGCGCGGCTCCAGGTCGAGCGCGAGACGTCGGTCCAGCACGGTGGCGGTCAGTGACCTCGCCGGGTCCAGCACCAGGTAGCTGCGCTCGCACTCCGGCCCCACCGCCGGCTTGCTCGACTCCACAATCTGAAGGTATAAAAAATAAATATCTTGGGACATTACCTCCCTTACCTCACAAGCCTTAATTGAGCTTACCGTGGGACTAGGTCGATTTGTGTAAGATGTCCCAATATATTTATTTATTTACATTTTACACAGATCGACTTGGTCCCACGGTAAGCTCAATTAATATGGGTATTCAATTATATACATAGACAACCACGACCGAAGAACAAATATTTGTGATAAATACACAAATAATGCCATTTCAGTTTCGTACGCAGGATCATTACCAATTAGGCTATGGACGCTGACAAATACATTGGAACATCACAGTTTTACTTACCTACGTAATAGATAGTTAAATCTATAAATGATAAAGTCGACCCAAAAACGGACGGAACGGATCAAAGCTTATAGGGAGGGCACAATTTTTTTTATTCTAGAACGATTATTTCTGAAAATATCGACTTTATAAAAAACTTTCTTTTGAGACTCTTAATTTTTAAGAGACCTATTCATTCTATTTAATTTAATCAAATCGTGTGGAGTATACAGTGTATTCATCCTTACTTGTCTTATCATGTAAACAAACCACAGACCAAGTAAAACAAACAAAACGTCAACGATGATCAAAAGACAATCACTAGTGATTAGAAATGTCGATATAATGAAATGTCAGCGATAATTTCACTGCTTAGGTACGTAAATAGAGGATTATCGATTTTACATCGTCTGTCAGGAAGAGAATTAATTCGTATAAGATTATATCAAAAACTATGGTTAAATTTCGAGGATTTTTCTCTGTCGCTCCAACGAAGGCGCCACTAGTCATGAGAAAAATCACATGAAGTGCACCCGTAACGAACAACGTGAAGCGAAGTAGCGAAACGAATGACGTTTGACGTGAAGATTTTATTCAATATTCAATAGACAACTAAGCACTGTCTTTGAATAAAATAAATATTGAAATCAATTACAAAAACCGGCCAAGAGCATGTCGGGCCATGCTCAGTGTAGGGTTTCGTAGTTATTCAAATACGGCTGGGCCAATTATGTTCGAAATAGTTTTATGCCAGCCCACTATTCATGATTTTTTATTGGACCTTTGGATCAAAAGTTAGAGGGGGGACAATTTTTTTTTCATCTGGAGCGATTATCTCCGAAAATATTGACTTTAGAAAAAAACTTTCTTAAAAGCCCCTTTTTCTTTTTAAGAGACCTATTCAATGACACCCCACACTATACGATTACAGCAAATAAAAAAATCACCCCACATCACCAAGTGGGGGGAGGTACCCGAAATTTTTTTTTTTTTACTTTTTATTGTATCACTTTGTTGGCATGATCAATATGTATACCTGTACCAAATTTCAGATTTATAGTATTAACGGCCACTGAGCTAAGTATGCTGCGGAAAGACGGACATAGCAAAACTATAAGTATGGGTTCCGTTGTTGCCATTTTTGCTACTAAACCCTAATAAATTTTGGTAAATTACTGCAATTTATTTTAATTGCATTTTCCTCGAGTTGTACTTTAAGTATTAATATCGATATATTGACATGCCAACATTATGGTACATAGACAATCTAGACATCGCAATGTCACATCAATGTCAGATGTTTTTAAAGTTATCCGACCGTAACAGCATTTATTGACGAAAATCTTTACAGAAATGATATTTTTCAGTGCTTTTTTGAGTAATTATAATACTTTGCGAGTTTAATTAAGTATGCAACAACATTAGACGTGATGATTAATATGTAATTGCAGAGAAAATTGTGATAATGTTTTCATAAAGTGTTTGTTTACATGATAAGACATGTAAGGATGAATGCACCTTACACTATAGGATTAAAGAAACGTGAAAAAATCCTCACTTTACTAGTAGGGGAGGTAGGTATTCCTTTAATTCTACCAATTTGTCGGCGTGTTTTAATATTTATACCTGTACCAAATTGCAGATTTCTAGTACTAACGGCAACTAACATATGCTGCGGATCGACAGACGGAGAGACGGACATGGCGAAACTATAAGGGTTCCTTGTTTAATGCGGAACCATAAAAAGGACATATGTATCGCTAGCTAAGTTAGGAGACATTTATAAACAAGCGAGTAACCCCCTTATTCATAAACGTCTGCTAACTTAACAAGCCGCTAATAATTGTTTGTCCCTTTTGCTCTTATGGACACATTGTTAAGACCGAAAGGGACAAACAATTATTAGCGGCTTGTTAAGTTAGCAGACGTTTATGAATAAGGCAGTAAGTATTTAATAAATTAATAATATCGGAAGCAAGTACATACCTGACTAGGGTCAATAACAGTAACGACGGAATCCGCGAGCGCGTCCTCGACGCGGACGGTGCGCGCGCGCACGCCGCCCGTCACCACGTACGTCGCCTCCGCTTCCGCTTCCGCCTCCGCTTCCGCCTCCGCCGCCGTCTCCGAGCACAGCGAGCCGCCGTCGCCCTCCTCCGTGCCGGCGAACGACCCGCTCGCCAGGTTGTCTTTGGCTGGAATTTACGCAACGGAGAGTTGTTAAGTTTGCGGACGATTGTGGTAGACACACGTCTTTGAGTGGCTTAAGGTTGTAGTACCTTTGAAACACTACGTACAGATGTCGCTAGTGATTAGCTTCACAATACCGTTGACTAAATTCGCTGTGATCGACGGAAGATCGTCTGGTGTAATTGGAAGCACGTTGGACCGGCAATCCAGAGGAAGCGGGTTCGAATCCCGTGACAACCAGAGTCTTTAATAGTTGATTTTTTTCTATGGTAAGCACATCTGTTACGACATTGTGGTTTTACTTGTTTATTTATTTATTTTATTTAATATTCCGTTAAACTAACACTAACAGACATGCTACACATGTTAATTTTACATTGTATTATATTAGGTATAAGCAAGGAGGTTGGAACTCTTAGGGCGCCTATAGAAAGACGGCGTGACAGACAAAACCCGTGCCGCGCATATGCGTTTTACGCATATGTGCTGTCAGTACCTCTCGGGACGTCATGGGTATATAAACTATAAAAATATGCCAAGAATGCCACATTGCTCTGTAATCTGGTGCAGAAACCAGTCTACGTACGTTAATAAACAAAATTCAAACGTTTCCTATCACAGGTAAGTAAAAAAAGTTATATTAAATTGAATATAAAATTAGTATGGGCGAGAGACATAGTGAAGAGACACGACGCTGAATTTGTTATCGATAGTCTATGTAAACTCTTACAACTAAACGGTGTTAGTAGAAATTCAAAATTTGTTCCCGAGTTACGGACGTTTCCTATGTATAAGTAAGTATAATTATGTGTATTTCTCTATTAAAGTACATATATATATCGTCGCCTAGCACCCACATTACAAGCCTTAATTAAGCTTACCGTGGGACTAGGTGGATTTGTGTAAGATGTCCCAAGTTAATAATTAATTATTATTAAAAATATTAATTAATTAAATATTATTTATTGCACACCTTGACCAAACAAACCAATGCAAAGGTAACATATATAACTAGACAGAGGTTAAACAACAGGCGGTGTTAAGACCACCTGTTGTTTAACCTCTATCTAGCCTTACCCTTCACTTGTTGTTTAACTTTAACCTTAAAACTAACAACTTAATGTAAGTAGGTACTTATTGTAAATATAAATTCAAATAAATGTATAAAGTTTACTGTTTTTATATCATTCATAACGAAATCATTTTAGAGAGATTTTAAAAATGAGAATGTTTGAATAGCTTTTTTCAAGTAACATTTTTAGTCAAATAACTGTTGGTTTTAATCTATCGATAAAAATATCGAGCCATACCACAACACTATTTACATTAACATGTCAAAATTACCTGACACGGTCGATTTCTATGAAAATGACAGCCAAGGCCGCCTCTATCTCTAAGGTTACACACTAAAGAGGTCCGTGCTCTGTGGGTATAAGTTATACTATTCTAGAACCAGTGTTTTACACTATGACTACAGAAGTACGGAGCTTGGAGTTGTGATAGCCTCCAGGTAACGGCTTCGGCTCCACGGCAGATGAGAGGATACAGTTATGTTAGGCTGTGGATGAGATATGAAGAGTTCTCGGTACTCACCGTGCTGCAGCAGACGGCACAGCTGGTAGGGCGCCACGGGCTGCGCGCGCGCCACGCGCCCGGCGGCCCACGCACCTCCCGACGCTGACAGGACAGAACAACGCATTTTAAACATACAATATGCCTATGAGGAAAGGGAAAAAATCTACTAGCATATTCCTGAGACTAAAAGAAGCAAAAAATGTTAAATGCTTCATATCTATAAGGATCCATCACTTTTTTTAAATCACTCGTAGCCATCTTTACTTTTTCCTAGGTCACAGTTAAATTCACAGTTTAATAGCATTAAAATTCATAATATCATAATCATAATATAATTTATTGCGCCATGTTATGAATTTTAGTTGTTACAAAAATAATTATAGTACACACGGACCCTGGCAGGGTAAAATTGACAAAACTTTGATTTTTTAAAATAGTTATGGGGCCTTTCCAAGGTGGATCACACACTAATCATGTTAGTAGAGCTTGTAGGACACTTTCTTCTAGCAAACTATCCCACTGTTATCCCCCTGGGTGATGTCATGATGTGACAGAGTAACAACAACAAAAAAGTGATTGACTCATCATAGTTTTGCAGAAAGCGATTATAGTACAGTCACCAGCATAAATATATTACGGTGGACAGCCGTGCAAAAATATATGATCCTCCATCGGGAGTAAAAATATATGACGTCACAAGCACGGTAAAAATATGTGGTGTTTGGTGGCCGGCAAAAACATCGTTACTGTGTATACCCGCATAAATATCGGATCGGGTCGCTTAAAAATATTTGATTACTTATAAAATGCAAAGTTATGTGATGATTCTTATCGGCATAAATATCAATCCATGGCGCAGCAAATACATCGGTTGAAACGAACGGCCTATATATCTGACACGTTAGGAAATCAAAAATATGTAGCCAATCTGCAAAAACTAACCATACTAAGATAGCATAGAGCCGTAATTTGTATGAAGTGATTCGACAACTCACGAAAACAGTGCAGACTTGTCATTGCATATGTCTGTCGACTGTCTCACATAGTCCATCAGCAATTTTATTGTAACATAATTGAAAATATTAGTTTCTTAGAGAAATTGATTATTTTTGACCTAAATAAGCTTCTCTTTAATTTAACGGAAATCAATAAAAACACGGAGTATATCAACATTATGTCAACTTGACAAAGAGTTCCATATTGCGCATTTCAGACATCTGTCTGCCCGTTCAAGGGTTCAAGGGCTCCGACGCTCCCAGTGGCGTCCTCATTGTAGGGATTCTGTTTTCTAACAAATTATCTATTTTTCATAAGCAGACGAAAACATCAGTGAAATCTTATAAATTCCCCAACTTTTTATACACTTATTTTATACACTTAACGAAAAAAATAGGCACTTTATTATACGTACATCATAATAAATTACGATTATTCATGTAGTAGTCAACTAACGCAAAAAATAACTCACCGTCGTAGGCCGCAGCAGCGAGTAGCGAGTGTCCAGCGCCGCCGTGTTCCGGGAATACATCCTGAAAAATACACTAGCATTATACACTATACCCTCAATTATACAACAAGGTACAAAAAATATATTCGTGACCACAGATGTCATATATATCATAGATCAAGCAAACGTATCTGTCAAATGAACTCGGTAAAATCTACTGAGTTGTCTGTCTTTAATCGCACCTTGCAGCTTTCGGGCGTCAAATTTTGTAAGTTGAAGTGAATAAAAATATTAATAATGCCTCCTTAAGTAATAATAATTGCAACAACACAAAAAAATATGAATACTCAAGGGCCTGAGAGATATTAAAAATCATAGGCAAGTAACAACTTCAGTATAAAATCTGACACGCTCGGCCGCCATACGAATGAATGAACTTGTTTCTTCTATCCAAATCTAATTCTGTGTTCGAAGACGGGACAGTTACAGGACAAAAAAGAAGATTGGTCTGTAACCTCTTAAGGTAAACGAGAAATATACAAAAAAAATAATCTATAAATTTTCGCCCGCTCCCGCCTCCGCCTGTCACCTAGCGACTGTACCTTGGGCGGCGGCTGCTTGTAGTGCAGCGAGATCTTGCTGAGCTCGTGGTCCAGCTCGGCCAGCCCCGCCACGTGCCGCTTGTGCGCCTCCCCGCTCCCGCCTCCGCCTGTCACCTAGCGACTGTACCTTGGGCGGCGGCTGCTTGTAGTGCAGCGAGATCTTGCTGAGCTCGTGGTCCAGCTCGGCCAGCCCCGCCACGTGCCGCTTGTGCGCCTCCCCGCTCCCGCCTCCGCCTGTCACCTAGCGACTGTACCTTGGGCGGCGGCTGCTTGTAGTGCAGCGAGATCTTGCTGAGCTCGTGGTCCAGCTCGGCCAGCCCCGCCACGTGCCGCTTGTGCGCCTCCCCGCTCCCGCCTCCGCCTGTCACCTAGCGACTGTACCTTGGGCGGCGGCTGCTTGTAGTGCAGCGAGATCTTGCTGAGCTCGTGGTCCAGCTCGGCCAGCCCCGCCACGTGCCGCTTGTGCGCCTCCCCGCTCCCGCCTCCGCCTGTCACCTAGCGACTGTACCTTGGGCGGCGGCTGCTTGTAGTGCAGCGAGATCTTGCTGAGCTCGTGGTCCAGCTCGGCCAGCCCCGCCACGTGCCGCTTGTGCGCCTCCCCGCTCCCGCCTCCGCCTGTCACCTAGCGACTGTACCTTGGGCGGCGGCTGCTTGTAGTGCAGCGAGATCTTGCTGAGCTCGTGGTCCAGCTCGGCCAGCCCCGCCACGTGCCGCTTGTGCGCCTCCCCGCTCCCGCCTCCGCCTGTCACCTAGCGACTGTACCTTGGGCGGCGGCTGCTTGTAGTGCAGCGAGATCTTGCTGAGCTCGTGGTCCAGCTCGGCCAGCCCCGCCACGTGCCGCTTGTGCGCCTCCCCGCTCCCGCCTCCGCCTGTCACCTAGCGACTGTACCTTGGGCGGCGGCTGCTTGTAGTGCAGCGAGATCTTGCTGAGCTCGTGGTCCAGCTCGGCCAGCCCCGCCACGTGCCGCTTGTGCGCCTCCCCGCTCCCGCCTCCGCCTGTCACCTAGCGACTGTACCTTGGGCGGCGGCTGCTTGTAGTGCAGCGAGATCTTGCTGAGCTCGTGGTCCAGCTCGGCCAGCCCCGCCACGTGCCGCTTGTGCGCCTCCCCGCTCCCGCCTCCGCCTGTCACCTAGCGACTGTACCTTGGGCGGCGGCTGCTTGTAGTGCAGCGAGATCTTGCTGAGCTCGTGGTCCAGCTCGGCCAGCCCCGCCACGTGCCGCTTGTGCGCCTCCCCGCTCCCGCCTCCGCCTGTCACCTAGCGACTGTACCTTGGGCGGCGGCTGCTTGTAGTGCAGCGAGATCTTGCTGAGCTCGTGGTCCAGCTCGGCCAGCCCCGCCACGTGCCGCTTGTGCGCCTCCCCGCTCCCGCCTCCGCCTGTCACCTAGCGACTGTACCTTGGGCGGCGGCTGCTTGTAGTGCAGCGAGATCTTGCTGAGCTCGTGGTCCAGCTCGGCCAGCCCCGCCACGTGCCGCTTGTGCGCCTCCCCGCTCCCGCCTCCGCCTGTCACCTAGCGACTGTACCTTGGGCGGCGGCTGCTTGTAGTGCAGCGAGATCTTGCTGAGCTCGTGGTCCAGCTCGGCCAGCCCCGCCACGTGCCGCTTGTGCGCCTCCCCGCTCCCGCCTCCGCCTGTCACCTAGCGACTGTACCTTGGGCGGCGGCTGCTTGTAGTGCAGCGAGATCTTGCTGAGCTCGTGGTCCAGCTCGGCCAGCCCCGCCACGTGCCGCTTGTGCGCCTCCCCGCTCCCGCCTCCGCCTGTCACCTAGCGACTGTACCTTGGGCGGCGGCTGCTTGTAGTGCAGCGAGATCTTGCTGAGCTCGTGGTCCAGCTCGGCCAGCCCCGCCACGTGCCGCTTGTGCGCCTCCCCGCTCCCGCCTCCGCCTGTCACCTAGCGACTGTACCTTGGGCGGCGGCTGCTTGTAGTGCAGCGAGATCTTGCTGAGCTCGTGGTCCAGCTCGGCCAGCCCCGCCACGTGCCGCTTGTGCGCCTCCCCGCTCCCGCCTCCGCCTGTCACCTAGCGACTGTACCTTGGGCGGCGGCTGCTTGTAGTGCAGCGAGATCTTGCTGAGCTCGTGGTCCAGCTCGGCCAGCCCCGCCACGTGCCGCTTGTGCGCCTCCCCGCTCCCGCCTCCGCCTGTCACCTAGCGACTGTACCTTGGGCGGCGGCTGCTTGTAGTGCAGCGAGATCTTGCTGAGCTCGTGGTCCAGCTCGGCCAGCCCCGCCACGTGCCGCTTGTGCGCCTCCCCGCTCCCGCCTCCGCCTGTCACCTAGCGACTGTACCTTGGGCGGCGGCTGCTTGTAGTGCAGCGAGATCTTGCTGAGCTCGTGGTCCAGCTCGGCCAGCCCCGCCACGTGACGCTTGTGCGCCTCCGCGACCGCGCCCGCTCCCGCTTCCGCCTGTCACAAACAACATTCTACATGTCGCTAAAATTGTAGTTGTGTAGGAAAAACTAGTCAATAGCTTCACTCTCACTTACAAAATGGCTCTTCGGTAACCGAACCCCAAAAAATCATGAGAAAAAAAAAACTTATGAAATGGTACAGTGTGAAACACATGAAGTTCGAAACGAGTAGGGACAACAAAATAAACATACATTTTTATGTAAGTAAAAAACTAAGTGCCACAAAATTGTCTCCAATTCAGCTTATTGCTGGGCTGTAAGCACAGCCCAGCGCTGGTCTTCCATTGGAGCCATTAGTGAGGTCACGGTTGATAGTATAAATTAAAACTACTGGCAAGTTAGAAACCCTATCAATAAAACAAAAAGATAATAATAATAAATACATTAAATTATACGACTGAACGGCTCCAACCCACCATAGACGTTATTTTATCTAACTAACGACTTAACTAGAGGCAACTAGGGATTAAGGACCATTCAGGGCTATGGTCGTGTACCTTATGTTGCTGCTGCAGACGATGCGTGGGCGACAGCGCCGGGCTGTACTCCACGGGCGACTGCGGCGACACGGGGCCCTACACGAAACCAATACATCAACATAGATTGTCTAAAAAAATTGGCAGTATCAAGGATCAGATACCGGTATTTTCTCTATATAAAAGGATGGTTCTAATTTCGTTCTTTGGTATATAAATTCTTGATTAATTCAAAAGGTATAGTAGGTATATTTTTTTCATTTTATATTTCTTTATTGTGTAATATTTTTGTGTAATAATTAGACCCCGGTATCGGAGGTGCAAAATGGTAGCTGTCAAGTTCTTAGGGATGGGGTAAAAATATTTGTGATGTCGATAATTACAGTTACATATCGATAATTTTTCCTTACCATAATAATAAGCTAAGACTTTAACGCATCTATTTACAGTAAAAACTAGGACTATATAATTACAAAATCAACAAAATATTTATTTAATGTTTTGTAACATTGCCATACTTTTTATTGAGGCAATTGTCGATGAACCTTCTGAAGTTTGGGTTTTCGAAATTGGTCCAAAGTATGTTACAACTGACGAAAAACTTAAGCAGATCTCGGTTATAGTTTAATTGATTTACTTTTTTTTCTTTTTTTATGAGTGTTTTCATACAAGATTGAGTTGTAATGCAAGATTATGCAAGATTACAAATATTGGAATGGAATATCCTTTATTAAATAATCAATATTAGTAGAACATATGTCGTTGATTTTCTCTTGATGGCAATTCGACTCCATGTGCTTTTTTTTATATTCCAACATCTGGAAATGATGTGTATTCTGCAAATTGTACATTAAATGTTTTTCATTCATTTTTGAAGTTCTGGGTGTTCAGCAAGAAGTGACTCTACTTTCTATTGTATAAAATATATTAGGCGAATAGACTCGTAAATACTGCTAAATAATCGAAGACATCGTTGTAAGATGACTTTGACTATCTATTGACATAAATAATTTATTATAAGTATTTAATATCTCAAAAGTTTTTATTCAATGTTGTGCAACTCGAAACATAATAAATGTAATAGCAACCAGAGATTTGTATTGTAATAATAATGATTTATATATTAAATGTTAATTATTATCATAGATCCCAAAAAAGGGATACAAATAAATGGTCCTTGTACAATTGTACATAAAAAAAATAATTGTAAAAAAAATCGAGTAGTAAATGTTAATTATTATCATAGATCCCGAAAAAAGGTATACAAATAAATGGTCCTTGTACAGTAGGGTTCAAAATTGCATGGACAGTTTATGAACGAATTCATTCATAAATTGCCCATGCAATTCTGAACGCCACTGTACATAAAAAAAAATATTGTACAAAAAATCGAGTATCGATATCGACATTACAAAATGTGTTTACCTATCCCTAAGTAAGAACTTGACAGCTATCATTTTGCACCTCCGATACCGGGGTCTAGTAATAATATCTATCGATAATATTCAAATTAGATCTAATTGTAAAAATTCAGCTGAGACAGGCTGATGACGTGAGGTAAAAATTAAAAAACACGATGTTGTTAACTACATAAAATATTGAGTACTACATAAAAGAATAGATTATTTTCAAATACTTATTGAGTCATTACAAGGTTTGTCAATAAAACGGTTTTGATCCTTGCCAATAATATATCAGCCAGATTGTCTAAAAAAATGTCAGTAGCAATGTAATGCAAATTTCGTTCGTGTAAAGTGTTCGTGGTCTCAGTGCTTGATAATGGAGACCTAGGCTCTCCGAAACATGTCGCGCGTAGTGACTAAATACACGTGAGTTTAACCGTTTCATTCATAGTTATCACGAAAGTTTAAATTCAATATACTCTGTTTGGTTTGGTGTTTAAAAAAAGGTAAACAATCTTGCAGTATCTTTTTATTGAAAAATGCAAATAAAAATCCAAACTAGGTACTTAATGAATCAAAAACAATGTAAATCACTTTATTTCCTTGTTATATTATGTATATTTGCTAAAACTTATTTTCTACTCGTAGTTTTCAATAAAAAGATACTGCAAGATTGTTTATCTTTTCTTAAACACCTAACCAAACAGAGTATAGTTGCTTTTCACTGCAACAACTAAAGCATGGAAACAAATAAAGCATGGAAGCCGCACGCCATATTAAATTGCCTTTCAAAACCGGTCCTGAATTTTAGTTGACAAGTGTCACCCCCTCTTCAATGCGTCACGGTAATGAATTTCAATGTCAACCTATAAAAACTTAAACCGCCATTTAAAAATAGTTGTGATTGGTCCAACAAAGTTTTGATTGGCTATATTCTATAAACATTTGTCAAAGTTGTTGCGTTGAAATATGCGCCAAATAAAAGCGCTATGTCTTGCCCATCTTGGCACAATTGAACAATTGCTTTTGGGGGCATTTTTAAGCCGGCGTTAGACGTCCATGTTATATATGGTCGCAGGAGAAAACGTACGCTGTTGGAGATGGAGGCGAGCTTGTGCTGCAGCGTCAGCATGTACTCGCTGTAGGAGTGCGGCTTGTTGGGTGTGCTGGGCTGCGAGGAGCCCTGCGAGCCGGTTGCTAACCCTGGGGATAAAAAACAGATGGTAAGGCTATGTCCTATGTAGGCGATTCAAAGGGATTCCCTCTATCTGGCATTTTTTTTGTCCGAAACAGGGATCGGAACCGTTCTCGATTAACCATTTGATATTGTTCTTTAACCGTTATTAATTCCGTTCGTATTAGTAACGGTTAACTACGATAAAGGTTTTGTAGATGAACACAATATTTCTGGTTCACAATATTCAAGATGAACGGAAAAATTCCGTTCTTTGACATAACGGTTTTGACAAGAACATTATATGATTTATATGAAAGAACAAAACTTTTCTGGTTACCGTTACTAGAGATGAACGAAAAATAAAGTTCCGTGAACCATTATTAAACTGTTCGCGATGACGTAAACATGCCGCCACTCGCTCTCTCTTTTCCACGCGAATATAGTTCGTATTTTTATTTCATTTGACTAGCCATTTAGGTTTGACGTGTGGTATTGGCCGCATGATGAAAAAGGTTTAAATTGAATTAAGTGAAAGGATGCAATATGTGCTAGCAATTCTGGCGCCTCCTAGCGCCGTCGACGGGAACTTGCCTGGAAATTGGTTACCTGACAACGAGTTGTTGACTGAGATGTCAATGTTTTTTCCGACATAATGTTCTTATTTAATTATCATTAAAATTAAGTTTTGAGTATTAAGTTAAGCTGATGTCTAATGATATACATAAATAATTATGTTTATAATGGTAAGTTTGTGAACTTTCTGATTAGTAGATATTTCTTTCTATGTTAATTTTAGAGTTTAATGAGAAGGAGGAAAGACGGAGGAGTAAGACGCCCGATGTTGATCTACTACCGGCACCTGTCTTGTAATATCGGCTCGGCTCCTTGGTAAATAAATATATATACTTACTATAACCTGCACTTATTGCATTCATACTCCTAATACCTACGCAGTTATGGGTGCACTGCATACCACTCGTCTGAATAGTCAACATAGTGATAGGTACGATACGTGAATTGCTCAAGAAGACAGTTGCAGTTCCTATTATTTCCCTTAATGGAACCCCGATGCTTGGAGTCGCGTTCTATTGGCGTCAGGTGAGCTTAGCACAACTAGCAATATGGCGTTGGCGTTGCTGGCTACATTCCGCCGGACGCAAAATGACTTTGTCCCACAATTACGTATGTTGTTTTGTTATGAATTCATTATATCGTAACTGTGGAATGTCTTCTCAAAAGGGCTTATTTCCACTTTGTCAATAGAGATAATTTCTCTTATGGAAATATAGAAAAAATAATCCTTATTGCCAGAGTAGAAATAAGCCCTTTTGAAAAGACACAAAGCTGAGTTTACACTTGCAAGTTATTGCCGCAAGTTTTTAGACGCAAATCATCATCATCATCAGCCTATGATAGTCCACTGCTGGACGTAGGCCTCTCCTATTTACTATGCGTATAGGCGCATTAGGAGGCAAATACCCATAATCGCCACGCTGGGCAAGCGGATTGGCGATCGCAGTAGTATGTCCACTATGATGACTCTGCTGCCCATCATCAATCTTTTATCAAATAATAGTCAGTGACACTTCAATCCCTTAGTCGACTCTTACGACACCCACAGGAGGAGTTGAGGTGGTGACAAAATATATTCTTACTGCCATCACCACACGGCAAATATTGGTAGGAATTAGTGGCAAATATCTACAACTCTTTTTTTCAAAACTTGCAGGGTCGCGTTTTATAAAGTTACAATTTACAATTTGCCGTTTGTCTCTCTTTCTAGCCAATATATTATGTGCGTGCGTTAGAGAGGCAAACAGCGAAATTGTAAAATGAAACTTTATAAAACGCGACCCAGGTCTAAACTCGGCTTAGCTCGTTACTTCCGCAGTTGTGATCTTGAACTCTATTAACATCGTAGTAAAGTTCAAATTTAAACGAACATTTCTTTGGCGAATGAAAGTATATTTTCTGTTTATCTGTCCATCCGTCTGTCTGTATGTCTGTTTGTTTCTCTGTCTGTCTGATTGTTTGTCCGTCCGTCTATACGGTCATTTGTTTCCGCAAAGAAACGTGTTTCGACCAGATAGTATTCGAAATTATTGCTTTTACAATTATTCTGGGTGTATTTCTTAGAGTTCTGTAGTAAATTAGAAACCGTCACAGATTCGCCATGTGCATCCACCTGTTTGTCTGTATGTATGTTTGTCTGTCTGTCAGTCTGTTTGTCTGTCTGTCTGTATGTCTGTCTGTCCGTCCGTTTGTTTCCTCCAAATTATTGCTTTCTCAATTATTCTGGGTGTAAGTACTTTTTAGGATTCTGTAGTAAATTAGGAACCCTTGCATTTTGCATCCATCCCTCTGTCTGTCTGACGGTCTGTCCGTCTGTCTATCTCTTCATCTGTCGATCTTTCCATCTGTCTGTCTGTTTGTCTGTTCATCCGTCGATCTTTCTGTCTATCTGTCTGTGTGTCTGTATATCTGTCTGTCTGTATGTCTGTCTGTCTGTTCATCTGTCCATCCGTCTGTTTGTCTATCTGTCTGTCTGTCTGTCTGTTTGTTTGTATGTCTGTTTGTCTGTCGGTCTGTATGTCTGTCCGTCCGTCTGTTAAACCGTTTATTTCTGCAAAGAAACATATTTCAACCGGATATTATTTAAAATTGTTGCCTTTTCAATTATTCTGGCTGTAAGTACTTTTTTACGGTTCTGTAGTAAATTAGGAACCCTTACATTTTCGCCATGTCCGTCTGTCTGTCTGTATGTCTGTCTGTCTGTCTGTTCATCTGTCTATCCGTTGTCTGTCTTTTTGTCTGTCGGTCTGTCTGTCTGTCTGTCCGTCCATCTGTCTGCCTGTTTATTTCTGCAAAGAAACATATTACGACCGGATATTATTTAAAATTGTTGCCTTTTCAATTATTCTGGCTGTAAGTACTTTTTACGGTTCTGTAGTAAATTAGGAACCCTTACATTTTCGCCATGTCCGTCTGTCTGTCTGTATGTCTGTCTGTCTGTCTGTTCATCTGTCTATCCTTTGTCTGTCTGTTTGTCTGTCGGTCTGTCTGTCTGTCTGTCCGTCCGTCTGTCTGCCCGTTTATTTCTGCAAAGAAACATATTTCGACCGGATATTACTTGAAATGTCTGTCTGTCTGTATGTATGTCTGTCTGTTCATCTGTTCATCCCTCTGTCTGTCTGTTTGTCTGTCTGTCTATCTGATGGTCTGTCCATCTGTCTGTCTGTTCATCTGTCGATCTTTCCGTCCGTCTGTCTGTCTGTCTGTCTGTCTGACGCTCTGTCCGTCTGTCTGTCTGTTCATCTGTCGATCTTTCCGTCCATCTGTCTGTCTGTCTGTCTGTCTTTCTGTCTGTCTGTTCATCTGTCGATCTTTCCGTCTGTCTGTCTGTTTGTCTGTTCATCCGTCGATCTTTCTGTCTATCCGTCTATGTGTCTGTCTGTATGTCTGTCTGTCTGTTCATCTGTCCATCCGTCTGTTTGTCTATCTGTCTGTCTGTCTGTCTGTGTGTTTGTATGTCTGTTTGTCTGTCGGTCTGTATGTCTGTCCGTCCGTCTTTCCAACCGTTTATTTCTGCAAAGAAACATATTTCGACCGGATATTATTTAAAATGGTTGCCTTTTCAATTAATCTGGCTGCAATTACTTTTTACGGTTCTGTAGTAAATTAGGAACCCTTACATTTTCGCCATTTCCGTCTGTCTGTCTGACGGTCTGCCGTCTGTCTGTTCATCTGTCGATCTTTCTGTCTGTCTGTCTGCCTGTCTGTCTGTCTGTCTGTTCATCTGTCGATCTTTCTGTCTATCTATCTGAGTGTCTGTCTGTGTGTCTATGTGTCTGTATGTCTGTCTGTCTGTTCATCTGTCCATCCGTTGTCTGTCTGTGTGTTTGTCTGTCGGTCTGTATGTCTGTCCGTCCGTCTGTCTGCCCGTTTATTTCTGCAAAGAAACATATTTCGACCGGATATTACTTGAAATGATTGCCTTTTCAATTATTCTGGGTGTAAGTACTTTTTATGGTTCCGTAGTAAATTAGGAACCCTTACAATTTCGTCATGTCAGTCTGTCTGTCTGTTCGTCCGTCCGTCTGACTGTCGATCTATCTGTTGGTTAGTTCTTCTTTCCATCCATCTATTCTTGGATCCGTCTAGAAATAGAAATAATTCTTAACAAACACAAAAAAAAAAACAATGTCCAGTAACAAAAAATAAAAATAAATTATGCGTTATTTCCGCAATTGTGATTAAGAACTCTGTTAATAACATTTTAGAATTCAAATTTAAACGAGCTTTTTTGTTACTGGCTGTGAAAGCGTTAACACTTTTTTCGTTAAAAAAAAAAATTGTTATGATCGGGCGTAGTTCAAATAAAAAAATAAAAAACCCTTATAGTTTCGCCATGTCCGTCTGTCCGTCTGTCTGTCCGTTAGTCCGTCTGTCTATCCGTCAGCATACTCCTCTAAGCATGGTGCTAGAGTGTGTCAGCGCTCTATCACTCTTCATCTATCGTTTCGTGCGGTAGTCCGTCTGTCTGTCCGCCCATTGCTTAGATCAGTAACCATTTGCAATTAGTTGTAGGTATACATATTAGGTAGGGCTTGTCCATTAATCACGTCATACGATTTTGGTATGTTTTAAACCCCCCCAGCCCCCATGGTGATAATTGGTGATATTTTCAGGACCCCCCCCCCCCCCCTAGCCAATATCACGTGTATTTTTTTGCCAACTGAAGTAGTCCTTTTAATAACACTTGAATTTACTTGTTTGCCAACTACGAGCTAAATGATCGCGAAGTTTTAAAACTTAGTATTTAAAAAGTATTTTATAAAAAAGTAAAGATTTTTTTATCCAGACTCCAACAAATGCTCGGCCACAGCAGACCTATTCGTTTGACGCTTTTTAACAGCCGTGATATGTTCTTTGACCCTTTCCGCTATGGTGCGTTTAGTTTCCCCAATATAGGAACTACCACAGCTACAATCGATCTTATATAAACGCCCGGTGTGTGATAAGGTAAAACATCCTTAGGCGACCTTAGATACCTTAGATGCCACCTTTGATAACGGCATATAAACGGTTGGTATGGAATACTTATTCAAAAGCGTGCCTACTTTGTCCGTTACAGCCCTGACATAAGGCAAAAATGCTGGTCGCCTCGCAACATCTGAATGTTTCTTCCTCGGTATTTGTCTGGGTTGCCGTCTGTTCATTATGTAGCCATTTCTCTTCAGAACCTCCTGAACGTGCGATAACTCAATTTCCAGAAATTCAGGGTCACAAAGGTCATGTGCTCTGTTCTTTAGAGAATTAACCACAGACTGAAGCTGCCGGGGGTGGTGGTGAGACAGAGCGTTCAAATACCTGTCTGTGTGTGTGGGCTTCCTACTTATAAACAGTGTGCGCCAAAGAACCATCATCTCGACCTATCACCTTCACGTCCAGAAAAGGCAAACTATGCTCCGATTCCAATTCATATGTGAATTTGACTTTAGTATGAATGGAATTGAGATACTAGAGTAATTGCTCAACTTCATGCTTGCCACCTCTCATAACGCAGAAGACATCATCGACATACCGCTTCCATAATTTCACTGCCCATGGTTGCAGATCTATGCTGGCCTCAAAATGCTCCATCTAGATATTTACTAAAACCAGTGCCACAGGGCTACCCATAGCAACTCCGTCGATCTGGAAATAATGCCCCCCCCGTCGATATAAAAAGTAGCTTCCTTCTAAACAATTCCGGAGCAAAACCATGACAGAACTCACTAATTATGATTTTGTACTTTTGTTACTTTTGATAAGAATTATAATTATAATGAATAGGTACCTTTAAGTTTACTATGCCAATTGTGATAAATTGTTTTATGAAAAGCTCAAGAATACAAGCTTTTCTAAACTTTAGTGTCATCTTGATAGCGAGTAAGTCGACGACGTTACCTATTTTTAAACTTAACTAAAAGTTGTATTATATGCTTAAAATTAGGTAAATAAAAAATAATTATAAACATTAAAAACTAATTTACTTTATTTTTTTACCTAACTCAATATTTAAAATCTTTATTTGCAAGTCTTCAACTATATTTTACCTATGACGAGTAAGCCAACCTTAACTAAGTTCACAAAATGACGAAAAAATCATAAGTCCTTTACAGTACAAAAGAACCAAGGCAATTTGTATCTTTTCTAGGGCCACACGGCTCACCCTGCATACGTTTTCGGATGGAATAAGTGAACGGTGGCCTGTAAAACAGGTTTGAAATGAAGGCTCGCGACGGCTCACCGGTGACTCCCGTGGCCCCAATGGTTCAACATGGTTAGGCTCACCGGTGACCCCTGTGGCTCCAATGGAAAGACTACATTTTTGGCGTGGCGTTCATCGTGTTAAGGTGCGTGCAAACCAAAAGAGCATTCGCTGTTCTATCCCCCGCTCTACGAAATCTACCAATCACGTTTTGTGTAACGATCGAATTTCGTAGAGTGGGAGGTTAGAATAGCGAATGTTCTTTTGGTCTGAATGCACCTATAGAAGGCGAGCAAAGTAATCTCGTTCTTGACCAACATTGCCCACCTCAATTTAGTGCTTAAAAATAGCTCGTATGACAATAATACTACGATCACAGAAGGTTTTTGGGCAATTCTACCATTGCATGTTTATAACTCAGGGATAAGTATAAACAATTTTGAGTAAATTGGTTGGGCAATGTTACCTACCCGTTTTCGCTCTTTTTCATACAAGGTCCACTAACGCAATTCGCAAATGCTAGGGTTGTCACTTTTAAGTAGATATCTTAACTAAAGACGTTTAACTTTTGTTCAAAGTATTAATATACTAGTGAAGTAAAACAGTCCAAAATGTATTATTTGTTTTAATGCAATAATAATAAAACCGTTTTTTGAATGGGAATCAAAATAATATTATATTGATATAAATATCAGCCCACTAACGAAGCAGCAGACAACGAAACTGACAATTGAGAGTACCTAAAGTTATTGGTTCCGAACATTTTGTACACGTAAAATAAAATAACGGAGTTATAAAAACGTAATTTACTGAAAAAAACATTACCCTCCGCTATTTTCATAAAGTGGTAAAACTTGAAAGTGACAACTGTAGGCTATTTTTCATGATGGGCAATGTTTTCAATGTCCGTTTGCTAAAGTACTGGATAAAATTGCCCAAAGCCATAACTTATTTTCTGATTAGCTTTTTCCAATAAAACTACTATCAATGTAATCTACTGTTGTCATTTTATTACAGGTCATGGGTTTTTTTTCATTTAATACCACCCTGTTTTGAAAAATTTATGTCTATATTTTGCCAAGATTTTGCCCGCCAAATAACCAACCTCACTCAAGAAGCTCTAGCAAACAACTAGATGAAGATAGACGCAAAAGTCATACTTGGTGTTGCTTCTCACATAATCTATTTTATACTAAAAATAGTTAGGCCGCCATAAGAATGTAATTTTTTTTAATCGCTCAAATCAACCTAATGAGGTGCCGTGTTCCACAGCCTTAGATACCATGGACCCTTTGATATGAAGACACCTGAATGGATGCCTTGGTATACCAGCATAGAAGAAAGTGGAAGATGCCATGCCAGAGGACCTAACCCGCGTATGTGCCAGCCATCCTGGAACCCTTTGATATAGCAAGAATCCTTTTCCCTTTGAGATAGCAGTGATGAGTATTTGTTGCGTTGCAACCTCAGTGCGCAAAAGTACTCGTTATCATCAGATCAGCTGCGGTCATATACTCATATGCTGACTCCAGCGGCAGCGGTGAAACGCTGGAATGTGGAAGACCAAGCTAACCACGAATAAATAAATATGAATATATATAGTCTTTTTCCTTTTTTAGTTTTAGTAGGTACACACGCCAACCCAGTTAACTCTATCAAAGATTTCGATTCTGGACCGTGTACGTGTTTCACTTAGTCGATTTGACCAAACTTTGATTCGAAATATAACGCTTATTTTCGAATAGTCATGTCAAATCTCCATAGGACTTTAGCACTACATACATATATATATATATATCGACACTGGAAATTTCAAATGTCGTAAGGGACATTTTGTCGTAAGTACACTTTGAATTGCATAGAACTCAGAAAAAAAATCTCTATCGATCTGTATAATTAACTTTTTGATATCGCTTCAAATAAAGAAGTTATGAAGTGAATTCATTTTGTCGTAACTTCATATTGCTTTAAAAAAAATGTTGTATGGGTCAAATTTTTAAGTGGAAGGGATAACGTGTCCATTTTCAACGTAGTATATCCTTCTTATTCATAAATCCCTATGTGGTTAGTTACTACAGCAGAAGAAGGTGCCTTTACGACATTCTATCTGATGAAATAAATACGAAACTTTGAATTCACAATGGCGTAAGGGACAAATATTTTAGGCTTTTGTGCGTTACAACACAATTTCGAAGATAGTGTGGCTCTATTCTCTTAATAAACTGAGTCGTATGTACATATAAATCAAAATAATTTTATAGTTTGATGTCGTAACTCACCTTTTAATTTTATAAAGTATACGTTACTACATTAAATACGGTACATGAATGAGAGTTACGCCTCAAAAAAGATGATATTAAAAATCTTAAAAGTTTTTTTGTGTACGTTATAACATTTTGTTTAGTTTTTTATAGCACTTGCGACAGTGCCGGCGCGACTTGACCCGGGGTGTCTCAGGAAGAAGGGTGAGGGCAGAGCAGTATTTTTACTACCACATAGATACTGCATCGACCAGCGACTCACGCACTTTTCCACTTCCACCCCTGGAGCATACATCGCTCTAACGATTCCTCTCTGAACGGCCAACGGCCAATCAAGGCAAGCCGCGTCCTACAGTTCTTCTTGGATTCTACTCCGACCGACGAAAACATGCCTGAGACGATGTCGCTATTGCCGAACAGCTCGCCACATAAGCTGCCCCAATCTTATTATTATCTCCCTGGCAATCATGGGCTTATTTATGATTAGCTGTCTTTTGCCAATTCGAGAAATTTACTCTGTAGTACACGTGAACCGTCAACCAGTCTCAGCAGGCTATTGAAAAGTGTAATGAGCTATGATCACTGCATGGGTCAGAGATAGGGCTATAGTAGTAAGGTCCGGACATCTGCCATATTATCATTTTTATTATTGTTGTTTTGGTCTAATATCCGCCGCGCCGAGCAGTTATGATATTTTGCGCAGCCCTTTTTATAAGTCATTACTGATTCTTGTCGAGGCCAGAACATTCCAGATTCTGAAGGCTGCAATTTTGTGTACATCATAAGGTCTGCCTAGGTGAATACTTCTTTTATGCATTTGTGGTCTGCAGAAACAGAGGAGGAGGAGATCCATAGTAGATTAATTGATAGTTTAAATCAATATGTTGCAACGTTGCACAGTAGTTTGCTCTGATTTTTCAGAGAAGCTACATATTGAATCTTGTTTCTTACCCATGATTGTTAAACATATGTTAATAGTTAGGATTCTCGATTCTTCACAGGCTTTGTTACTTTTGAGCTCAAGTAGCTCTTTATTGTTTTCTGTTATTGAACCCTTGGATAAGAGCTTACGAGTGAGAGTTACTTTGATGGACTTCAGCTGTGCGATTGCTCTTATCTTATCTTATCATATCTAGTTTGTTCAGCAGAGTATATGGCTCCGGTTTGGTGATTCCATAGAAAGGCTCTGGGCTGACAATGCGTGTGTTACCGTTCTTTCCGGCAAACTCATATGCTGTTTCATTTCCAACAATATTGGAATATCCTGATACCCATCTAAGTGTAACTTCATTTAAGTCAAGGGCGTTTAATTTATTCTTGCAGCACTGGACTAGAGTTGTCCTTGAGGGATTCTAGTGAGAGCATCGCAGCTTGACTGTTTGAGTTGATGGAGATAATAGATAATATTGGTTTTTAGGTTTCTGGCCAAATTGATTTCCACACATAATGTAATATTTATGCGCGGAAATCATCATAATATTGACTTCTGTCTAGAAAATGAAGGCCATTTTCTGGCCTAAGGTCTGGTGAGAGGCCTAAGATCATGCTGACGAAAACTCTGACCTTAGGCCTCTCACCCACTTGTACCCGTGGTGCCATTTTCGACAATCATTCTGGTCGTTGGTCTATTTGTATCTTGAGGGTTGGAGTAGCTATTCTGTTAGAGAGCACTCTTCGGACCCATATACTTAGTCGTGGTTTCATCCCTTTGATTTAATTTCATTAATGATGGTTTCTGTGAGTTTATTATCGAAAGCACCTTCGACATCAAGGAATACACATCGACCTGTTTGCTTATTATCTAGACTTTACCGCCGCTTTGGTTACCTGTATCGTGTGCTTAGCTTATTTTTATTTTGTTTCTTTCTGTTATTTTCTTACTGGTGCAGTAAAGAATTACTTACTAACTTACTTTTATGGACCTTGTGACCAGGTCAAGTGGGGTAGTTTTTGGTAAACATGTAGATTTAGCGATCTTGCCACCAAGTAGTGAAAGAAATAGAGATGTTAGACTAATAGGTTTGAAGGACTTAGAACGAGTATTATCTATACTCGTTTTCTTGCTTTTTGGTATAAAGCGTACCTTGACCCTAGTCCATTTTCTCAGTATAAACCCCAATGCAATGCTTGCCCGAAATATTTTGCCAGGTGCGGAAGGAGGACGCCTTGATTTCGTTTTGATAATGTAGGAAAAACTTCATAATTTCCAGTCGATTTGAATGGCTTGCACTAACTCAGCGCTCCTTAACCATTTTTTGGGCTACAAATGTAGGTTTTCAGTCAGTGGTTCGTTCCCTAATTCGATAGTTCCTTTGACAGCACGTCTGAATAGCACGAGTATCATCAAAAAGGGTCATAGATCTTCGCGGAGGCAGTTAGATTACTTATCCAGATTTTTTTTCTTAATATATGTTTTTGTTTCGGGCTCCGGTTGCTCTCAATGCAATTTTTAGATATATGTTTTCTTCTTTTCACAACACTAAGCTGACTAAAATATATACATACCTAACATGTTTGGATTTATTTCCTATAAATTGTAACGGGTTATCTAAAATATAATAAATTACACGTGAAATTGATCTCCGTCTATGAAAAGAATACAATTGTAAGTACACAACTTTATATTTTCTTGCATTTTTACGCTACTTACTTCAATTAATCTGGAAACTAGAATGACTTTACAACAGAAAATAGTTGTAACGTGGCATTTTATTTGACAGTTACGACAAAGAGGTAGTGTTTTCGTTTTTGTCGTCACAGATTTCCATAAAAATACTAGAAATTTTTGGGGGCGTAAGGGACATGTGTCTAGTAAATTTCTGGCGTAAGGGACACTATCTCCGAAACTATTAAGTTTACAAATATATACCTAATTGTCTAATGAAGATAAAGCTTTTTCGTAGTTATGTATATAAGAACCATCTAATTTGGATGAATATGTAACAAGTTACGATTTTTTTTAATTTTGGTTTTTGTTTTTTGGCTCTCCTGAAAAGTGGACCTTTCTCCCTTACGACATTTGAAATTTCCAGTGTCGATATATATATATATATATATATATATATCGACACTGGAAATTTATATATATATATATATATATATATACATATATATATATATATATATATATATATGTATATGTATATATATATATATATCTGAGAGAAAGCGTTATTCTTCGAATAAAAGTTTGGTGAAACGCAGCCTTAGTTTTATTTTCAGTGACGACTCAATTGTTCTTTCTTAAAATCTTGAATTGGTCCCGATCTGTCTTTGTCACCCATTCTTGATTCGTCATTTTAACTGGGGTCAACTATATCAACTTTGGTAATTTGTTGTATTGTCTATTTCATATTGCTCATTTAAGCCTTCGTCAACATCTTCTTTGGGTGTGTTGCTCTAACTACTATCTTGCTATACTATATGCTAACTATAAAAAATTAGTGACACAATCAGAACGGCATCAATTTAAGAACTTGACATACGACGACTGAGAGTACAGTTCGTGAAATATAAATTGGTAACTTTCTACCTACATTATAGTAAAAATAAACGTTCAATTTATATTTCTCGAACTATACTGTACGCTTAGCACATGATTGCTATGTCAGTATGTTATCGCTACATGTATAGATTTTCTATCTTTTACCAACAATATGAATAAAAAGGAGATGGATAATCTATCTCGCGGCGACATATTGTCGCACTGATCCTGTGCTAAGTTTACTGAGACGAACCATGACGATACCGCTGTCAATACAATTTTTACCTCATCATAACACTAACCTTTTCAATGCCACGGCAAAAACAGCAGCTGTCACTCCATCCACGTCACCAAAGTGTCACAAAGGAATTTGTCAAAAACTATAAGCAAGTGCGACTAGGTCTCTATTGATCTGTGACTTGTATATCGGTCTTTGGCGTTGAAACAGTGTTACCAACATAACCGTTATCGCCGTCCACAAGGTTTCAATTAGATTGGACAATGACTGATATATTGGTAGGTACTGATTAACAAGAGAGTTTCAACGCCAAAGACTATTTGTAAGTCACCATCCACAAAATAATATGTAACTATGCACGTGCGTAAAGTTCAAATTTAGCTTTTATAGTTTTACGTGGCGTTGAAAAGGTTGAAGCAAGTCACCAGTCTCACGACTCACCAGTCAGCTATTTGAAATATAGTTGATTTTTGTGGTAAAACATGTTAGTTTATTGGTGTCTGCAAATGACTTTGCATTTATTCGTAACTCTTACACGCATCCAGTCCAATTGCCTTATTCATAAAACATCAAGACACATTAGTTAACGGTGTTGGCGATGAAATGATTATATGAACAGGTTGTGTAGCCAATATGCCAATCGCTAATATTCAGTCGCGAACGAAACTCAACTGTCTTCGTCACACCAATAAGAAAGAGTGACAGAGAGAAAACTACGATACACTACCTGCTCAGCGTAGCGTAGCGATTGGCACCAAAGAGAACTACACGGCACGTTAGCTAACATAGCTACGGACTCAGATCTATCGACCTCTTTTGAAAAGCAAGTTCAGTTTCTCAAAAGAGGTTGGTGACAGATTGCAAACTCTGAATTAACAAGCAACTCGCAGCTACGCGTCTTTTTTCAATTGTATAGATTAAAAAGAGAAGTGTGGCGGCAAGTTGATGTTAAACACAAGATATGCTAGCCTTGCTATAGGAATTAACGTGACTGTAATCATAACATTACCTCCTGATAACAGTAGGTAAGGACATTTTTTCGCCGCCAATGAATTGATATAACTGATAAAATATATGTTCGTTTAACACTACGAAGCTGATACTTACTTTGTTGAGTTAGTTGTTTACATGCAATTTGTTGCTTGGCGTGTGTTGCTCGCTTTTATTTTTTGACGTGGCGGTGAAAAGGTGAACGAAAAGGTGTCACTTTGTCACTCAAATTGATGGCTTTTCCTTTTGACATAGGATTTAAAACAAATTGGCAGATTGTAGTGTATTGCGTCCTTTTTCCTTAACTACGTTCGGTTATGCGTTTAAATTTGGAACAGATTTTAAATTTCTAAGTGGGTCTCTATTCCAGTATCCATAAATATTAAAATAGTAAACGACACGAAACGTCATTTCAATACGTTTTCCTTATACAAACCATACGACATTCAATCTCGATTAATCGGAGAATAGGCACCACATGTGATTGTCTATTTGTTCAAATCAATTTTGACAGGAAAACCACTATTATTCCGTTCCCAAGAACACTAAACGTAGCGTTCGCGGCCAAAAACGTTTGAAAGAACATTAACCGTAACGGAAACTTTATAAGAAGAACATGACATGACAGTTCATCTCTTACAACAGAATTAGGAAAACCGTTATTATTCCGTTCGTTGAGAACAGAATCGGCCATTAAGCGTTCCGTCAAAGAACATTAAGAAGTATCGGTTAATGAGAACAAAAACTTTATGATTATGGTTTGGGGTTGACGTATGGTAACGGTTTGAAAATAATAACGGTTTCCGATCCCTGGTCCGAAACGCTTAGGACATAACAGACTTGGTATAATCTATTTTGGCATAATCTTAATGGGGCAGAAACATCACTTAGCATTAATGGCCCGAAACTATCTTGGCATATTATTATTTAAGCTGAATATTGTAAGACAGAAATTAGATTTGCATATTTCTTTTGGCATATAGCCACATGTTCGAAACTTACCTTGCATTTTTCGACAGGCAGAATTTGTTGTGAGGGTGAAAATTTCTGCAGTGAGCGAGCGAAGCGAGCGAACAAAACCTTCCGGGCAGATCCGACTCGGATAGGTTAGGTTAGAAGACTAAGGCGGGAGCAAAGCTCTCTTAGCCTCCAGCAAAGCTCCCGCCTTAGTCTTCGAGGTTATTTTATTTTAGCAACCTAGAAAGTACTTAGTTCAGTAACAAAGTAAGTAACGTGTAGAATATTACTACTACCTCTATTATATTGAGAGGTTGTAATTATTCCTTCTCTGTTATGCTAATACAAACTATGCTGATAATTTTTATGCACATCCAGATTATGCCTCATCATAAATAGGAGCATCGACATTATGCTCGTATAATATTCGAACAACTCGAAATATGCCACAACGAAATATGCTAAAGTTGAGTATGCCATAACAGTTTCTGCACAAAGCCCATTATGACTACATAGTTTATGCTATAGAATTATTCGTAAAATAATTATGCCACAACAGGGTGAAGGTGAACCGATTCAAAGCGACGAGATTTCCGACGCGACTCGATAAGACGTCCGACATCCGAGTCAGTGTACGGCCAACCCTAGAGGCGGGTGGTCCTGCAACGGTAGGTCCTCACCTTGCAGGTCCTCCTGGATGCCCGCTGCAGGGTGTTGAGCGGCGCCAAGCCCAGCCCTGCTCCACCGAGGGCCAGCCCGGCTGCGTGTGGACCTAGGTCCTCACCTTGCAGGTCCTCCTGGATGCGGCGCTGCGCGGAGCAGGCTCGTGCCCGCTGCAGGGTGTTGAGCGGCGCCAAGCCCAGCCCTGCTCCACCGAGGGCTAGCCCGGCTGCGTGTGGACCTAGGTCCTCACCTTGCAGGTCCTCCTGGATGCGGCGCTGCGCGGAGCAGGCTCGTGCCCGCTGCAGGGTGTTGAGCGGCGCCAAGCCCAGCCCTGCTCCACCGAGGGCTAGCCCGGCTGCGTGTGGACCTAGGTCCTCACCTTGCAGGTCCTCCTGGATGCGGCGCTGCGCGGAGCAGGCTCGTGCCCGCTGCAGGGTGTTGAGCGGCGCCAAGCCCAGCCCTGCTCCACCGAGGGCTAGCCCGGCTGCGTGTGGACCTAGGTCCTCACCTTGCAGGTCCTCCTGGATGCGGCGCTGCGCGGAGCAGGCTCGTGCCCGCTGCAGGGTGTTGAGCGGCGCCAAGCCCAGCCCTGCTCCACCGAGGGCTAGCCCGGCTGCGTGTGGACCTAGGTCCTCACCTTGCAGGTCCTCCTGGATGCGGCGCTGCGCGGAGCAGGCTCGTGCCCGCTGCAGGGTGTTGAGCGGCGCCAAGCCCAGCCCTGCTCCACCGAGGGCTAGCCCGGCTGCGTGTGGACCTAGGTCCTCACCTTGCAGGTCCTCCTGGATGCGGCGCTGCGCGGAGCAGGCTCGTGCCCGCTGCAGGGTGTTGAGCGGCGCCAAGCCCAGCCCTGCTCCACCGAGGGCTAGCCCGGCTGCGTGTGGACCTAGGTCCTCACCTTGCAGGTCCTCCTGGATGCGGCGCTGCGCGGAGCAGGCTCGTGCCCGCTGCAGGGTGTTGAGCGGCGCCAAGCCCAGCCCTGCTCCACCGAGGGCTAGCCCGGCTGCGTGTGGACCTAGGTCCTCACCTTGCAGGTCCTCCTGGATGCGGCGCTGCGCGGAGCAGGCTCGCGCCCGCTGCAGGGTGTTGAGCGGCGCCAAGCCCAGCCCTGCTCCACCGAGGGCCAGCCCGGCGGCGTTCAGGCCTAGGTTCTGACCGCCCAGCCCTAGGTTCTGCCCTGCTAGACCTAAGGGATAACCTCAAATTAATTATAAGTCCAAGAAGATAAGAACCTTAACTGTGAAATGACACAAAAAATATTTCCAATAAGTTCCACGAGCCACTGAAAACCTTGAACGGGGTGATTTGATAGGTTAAACAGAATAACTTTTACTATGGAGCTAACCCAGAAATCTCAAAAAAAATTGCCTTTTTCATATAAAATGTCGTGATCAATCGGTCAAAATGCATGAAAAAGTCAATTTTTTTTTTAGATTTCGTGATTGGCCCCATATTAAAAGTTGTTCAGTATAGCCTACTAAATCACCCCGTTCAAGGTTTTCAGTGGCTCGTGGAACACCCTGTATACGCCCCTTATTCATCTCCTTCCAGGGTTATAAAAATATCGATAAGACAAAAAGGGGCAAACAACACTTATCGGTTTGCTTATAGGAGAAGTTTATGAAAAGGGGGTAAAGATTTAAAATATTGAATATAATTGCAGTTTGTTTCTGCATGGCCATCATATTTCAGGCTGCTTCTTCGAAAAAGTATAGCGTTTCAAGTTTAGCGATCCAAGACGAATTACTACTCGTACTCCAGCCAAACTTTACCAATGCCGAAGTGAGCGAACTGTAGTTTACACATCGTCGGGTAACAAGCAAAACTCACTAAGTAACAAATACCTACTTGAAATAAAGCTCGTACCTCAGTTCTGATTCAATACTGACATAACAGGTTGCTAAGAGTAGTGACAATTTTTATAGTGAGTTTTGCTTGTCAGCCGACGACATGTTAGTTAGTTAAACTGGGCTTTTTCCGCAATTCGACATCCATTATGCCTTTTTTGCATGATAGCGAGGTAGCCCTATTCCAACCCTCCAAGGAAGGACCACGAAACTCAGCGTATGTTTCAGGTTGCTAAAATAAATGCCTCCTTTAGTGTGTTTGGTGTCCCTAAATGCCTACTCCCTAAATACCTACTCCTGTATACCTCTACCTGTTTACATTGTAGAAGAATGAATATTTGTGTTTCCTCCTCTTCCATGCAGGCCCTGCAGATAAGGCCATCTGTTTTGCCCATATTGTCCAGGTGATTGGTTAGTTGTGTAGTGCCACATACCCAGGCTATGCCACTGGGCTGCGGTATACATGTCCAGCTGTGGCCACGTCTCGACTGTAGCGACACATACCCAGATTCTGCCACTGGGCTGCGGTATACATGTCCAGCTGTGGCCACGTGGACTGTAGCGACACATACCCAGGCTCTGCCGCTGCATGAGGTTCTGGTTGAGCAGCGGCGGCAGCAGCGGCAGCGCCACCAGGCCGGGCGCCAGCGTGGGCGCCAGGCCGGGCAGCCCGCCGGCTTGGAGCGCTTGCTGCTGGGCTGTGGTCAATACCAATAAATCATTATCATGGGATATGTTCGACTTAGTCCAACGGTAAACTCGGTTACAGAAAATGCCTTTGATACCGTTTGGTAGCCAGATTTGGTAGCTGGCTGCTATGAAATGGGAATAACTTTCCCATCACGTAGCCGGATTGTTACAAACCTGGTTACAGATCGGTAATGATAAGTCCCGATTTAAAGCCAGTTACCTATTGGGATTTTATTCCCATTTCGAAGCTGGTTACGAAACTTTGGCTACCGAACAGTACTAAAGGAGAAAATGTGTATAGGTAATCCTTTCCCTTCGGGTTTTCGCGGAAATTACCGAATTCCTACTACTGACACAGTAAACTTCAGTATACATTGCACTGAAGCTGATTGAGACAAATATAAATTCGGACGATTCCGATTTCCGAATTGTTCACTACGTTTTATCTGTCATGTCTTCCCCGGTACTGTCCTACCCTGTACTGTACTGTATATGCACCTAAGGATTAACACGTTCGCCTCCAGTGCTGTTTCACTAAGTGCTAGTACTATGCCGATCGAAATTATCTGTTAGAACTCCTATGCCATTGACACACGTGTGACTAAACAGATTGTACTCTTATGCCAGTAACACAGCACTTGTGTCAAAAACGTTCGTATTTCTATGGCACTGGCATAGGAGGAAGAACTTGATTTATGCTAGTGGCATAAGAATAAGGTTACTCTGATCACGTATGTGTGTCACTGGCAAAAGAATCAGATTATGTTGGTCACACACGCTGTGTCACCCGCGTCGAACATGTTAATGTCGTTTCAAACTTAACGTAACGTTGTTTTTGTCGTTTATACATCTATTTCTATACATATTAAGTGCAGTGCAATCATCAGGAGAAGTTGCTAAGCAGACGAGGTGTTCCAAATTTACACAAATTAACTTTAAAGGAAGGATTTATTCACAACATCTACATACAAGTTTGTCCATTAACTGGGTCAACCCCGTGCAGCAGCTCGTTCATAGT